>KE370885.1:458846-470906 GCA_000418225.1 Zizania latifolia
CAGGTTCGTGGTGGCTCAACTTCTCAAGGCTAGCATAGGAACTCGGGTATAAGGACCCATCGGATTCCCCGTACCTGCGTGGGGACGAGGACGGGAAAAATTCCCCACCCATGTGTGGAGATGAGGATGGAGATGGTTGATTTTCTTTGTCACGGAGATAAAGATGAGGTAATAAAACCTGACGAAGACAGACCCGTTGCCATCCTACAGCTCGTCACTCGGAAGTTCCCTAACGGTCCCAAGGAGTAAAGGTAAGTGGGCCCGCAGCCCCACACACCCCTGCGGCTTGCGTGTGGGCTCCATTCCTCCCACGCTCTCTCTCTCTCTCTCTCTCTCTCGCCCACACGCACACAGTACAGCCCGTCCCATGGGGCCATGGTGATTGACGACATCGGGGGCTCGAAACCCGGATGGTTTGTCGCGCGGCGCCGCTGCCTCCGCCCTCTCTGCCTGGAACGGGAAGTGGGAAGGCAACGACGCGCGACGGGGAGAGAAACGGCGGGGATTTGCTCCTTTCCTCGCTACTGTTTCGCTCCACCGCCTGCTCTGCTGCTGCCTCACCGCGGTGTTTGTCGGTTGTCGCTGTCCGGCACCCTGCCGTCTACCCCATGCCCTGACGCGTCCCTGTTGCTGGTAGTACTTTTGGACGGCGACTCTGCGAGCACCCCGATCGGCAGCGGTGCCCAACTTGGCAGCTGCTGATCCCTCCTGCTATGGTCGTGTGTGAGTGTAGAAATTTCTCCGGCACGGCAGCAGAGATGCCCTGCGTGCTTCCATGTGGCGTCGCCGTACAGGGAGGGTGGCATACTGGCATGCAAAGGCAGGGTAGTCTAAGAAACTAGAAGTCTAGAAACAGTTTTAGGTCCCGGTGCCGGTCAAGCCGAACAGCCCGTAGGTAACTGCAAAAACCGGTTAAAACTAACGCAAAATTTTTCTTGCGATTAAAATTAATGCAAATTTTTTGTTGCGAGAGAACTGTACGGTTGCCGAGGGTAATTGTCGGTTAAAGGCTCTGCTTTGTATATGATTTTGGTGTCCTTAACAGTTCGGTTACCTATGTTTATTAGGTTGTTGTGAAAGATTTGAACGCAAGAACACAATGAGATAAAGTGATTTCTAAAGTAAACGTTCAGCATTTTATACAATTGAATAGATGTGAAGCATGCGTCGGGTGGAGTAGCCATGGACGCATACACTGTTTGTAGCATCCAAGTGCGTTGTCAGCGTCGCTTGAACAGAACGCCGCATGCTAGGGACGCATGCAACGGTTTGTGCATGATGCCATGGATGCCTGGGATTGTTTGTGCGTGATGAGATCACCATGCTCTCAACATATTGGCCGGTTTACATCGAAAATTGTTTGATATTAGAAAATGTAGAAAAAATCAAAGATAATATAGATAAATTTTGAAAAAACATGAAAAAATTTAGAAAACTTATGAAGGTAAATAAAATATGTTACAATAATAAAAATATTTGAAATGATAATTATATACCCTTTTGATTAAAAATTATAAATGGATAAATGTGGAATGTGAGTTGGGCAGTCTATTTCTTTTTTTATTTTCCCTGAACTTGTTTTACACATAAGTTTATCAAAATCTTAATATTTTTTAAAAAAAATCACCAAAATCATCTTAATTCAACTAGTATTTATGAAAATATTTTCAGAATTTTCAAAAAAAATAAAATCTAGATCTAAATTTAAATTTAAACCTGGGAGTAACCACAAACCGACATCTGACAGCGAGAGCTCAAAAGCCTCGGCAATCGGTTCGTTACATTACAGCGGTTCTATGAACCCTCTACGACGGGCGTCACGTGGCAAAGCAGACCTGTCTCTTGTCTCTGCTGTCTGCTCTCCGGAGAAAACGAGGGCTTCAATTCTCCTCCTCCTTTGGGCGGTAGCGTACGCAGCATGACATCGAGCAGTTTTTGGCACCGCGCGCGCGCGCGCGGCGGCGGGCACGATGCATGGCTTGATCCCCTCCTCCGGCAGCAAATCCCGGCAGGTTATCTGCGTCCGTTTCCCGCGCGCTCGTGCTGTCACCATCTGGGTCGGCGAAGCGTACGCCACTCATGCACTCCTCGATCGCGCACAGCCGCTGCGTGCTACTCCAGTACTCCACTCCACTGCTCGGCGCGTGGTCGCAGCAGAGCAGCTGCGCGGGCGCGCGCGGCGCCGGTGCCATTGATTTCGCGACGGCGACGCTTAATTGGGTGCGCCAGCAGGAAAGAGGCCCCCGCGGGCGGCCAGCTTCGTCGCGGTGGCGTAACTCGCGTCGACGCATCACATGCACATGTCTCGCGCGATCACGTCACGTACGCGCCGCAATAATAAGCAAGCAATATTCAACTTGTAAATTATATACTTCATTTTAGAATTATATATACGGATTAAGAAATCAATTCAAATAATTTTGTTATTTCTTATTTATTTTATTTTAAAAAGATGATTTGTTTAGTTAGAAAAGGGATATCATTTAATATTTGACGAGTCAAATATTGAATAAAAGATGAAAAAATATCTACAAGTCCTAAAATGACTTGTATTTTAAAAAGAATTGAGAAAAAAACCACTTACCTAAGAAATTATAGCGGTGGTACTTAACTTATAGGACCTGCTTGGTGAGTTTTTAGCAACTACAGTTGCCCATAAAATTTTAAGCTCTCTAAATAGTTTAAATTTTAGATTTAAATTGTAAAATATATAATTTAAAAATGAATTTGAATCTAATGTTGAAGAACACCGGCCTAGATTCTAATTAGCTAGACAGTTATCGATTGTTTCTTACCATTTAAAATTTTTCAAACAGGCCATTCAAAAACATAAAAGCACACGTGGGGGTAGTCAACTATTTGGGCATGATGATTTACGACATGAAGGCATGTCTACATGTATGAACACCGGCCGGGGCGCGAGACGCGTCCAACGGAAGCACGTGAATCGAATCGCGGCGTCGTTGTTTATCTCTCGCGTATCATGCAAGCAAGGTACAGATCAGGCTCTCTCACTCTCTTCCTGGGAGATTGATATTTTTGTTCACATGGGTCGCGATGGAGAAAGCGACCATGGTTTGACGATTCTTGTCACCATCGACCTTGGCGCTGCATGTGCGCTCCACGATACGTACGGGGGGACGTACGTGAGTACTTTCACCAGGTGTAGCAGACTACTCATTACTGTGTGCGCGTGTCCCCGTCCTAACTGTCCTGCCCAGCCATGGCAGTCGGCGCTACAGCATCGGTAGTACATGGATGCATGTGCCCTTAGGCTGTTAAGCGTGAGGGAAAAACTCATATCCATATCCACCGCAACATATTTGAAACATTGTTTTTACTCTTATTACTAGATTAGATTATGACTCAAATAGATTATTATTTGGCATCGGTACCATGATAATTTCAACTACAAGATGCCCCATTTTACCTTAGATCATAAGGTAGGCTGCATGGTCTACATGCCACGAAGTGTTTGAAGCATTCGTTCTTACCGTTGAATTATGAGTTTACGACTTATGGCTTGTTTGTTTCAGCTAGAGATTCTTAGTAGCTAGCTACTTTGAGTATCTAGCTGGCTGGTCTAAGTAGCTAGATAATCTGAGGTAAGAATCTGGAGATGCTAGTGTTTTTCAGCTTCTAGATTCTGCAGCTACTGATTCTCACAATCTAGATAATTTGATTCAGCTTCAGATTCTAGAAGTAGCTATAACTACTAGAAGCTGAAACAAACAGGTCCTTAGATTAAGTACAAGTCGAATAAATTTATTATAGTTCTACTACAATATAAAAATTAAAATGCATGTGAACATGAGATCACCTTATACATGTAAACCATAACAATTAGAGAAAATTCCGTATATACCACTGAAAGTTTGCCAGATCCCATATATGCCATTGAAAACTTGTTGTTCCCATATATGCCACTGCTTTAATTTTCTGTGTCCATATATGTCATTGCCATTAGTTTCAACAGTTAGTCAACGTTAATTTTTTTCTAAATTCCAAAACTACCCTCAGCTCACAAAGCTAGCTAGCTTGCTTTGTTCTCGGTCGGTTTTAGTTGTGCTGGATTGAATGAGTGATTGATACACGCGTGTCGGCCAAAGCATGTGCTAGCTGATCACGGAGCTTAAATCATCCTTGATTTTTAGTGAGCTATGGGCAGTTTTGGCATTTAGAAAAAAAAAACTAACGTTGACTAACGGTTGAAACTAACGGCAATGTCATATATGGACACAGAAAATTGAAGCAGTGGCATATATGAAAACAGCAAGTTTTTAGTGGTATTTATGGGAATCGGTTAACTTTCAGTGGTATATACGGAATTTTTTTTAACAATTATTAGAGGAATTTACCCCACGTAAATCTATATTCATGTTAATTTAATATGTAAGTTCTAATTCCTAGGACCTACCAATAGCAAAACTTCAAACAAACCCACATCCACGATCTTCCCCCAACTTTCCAAACTAATTTCCTCTTAAATTTTGTGGCTCATCATTCCGTGCCCTGCCAATCAATCTGCTACAGTTTGGGGGCGCAGCACATGCAATGCGATCCGAAAAGCTTCACGGGACAAGACAAGATCGCTCTCCAGCGGTAACGAATGATGTGACGGATGTACGTATCAGGACAAAGCTCCCGACCGATACTCGTCAAGTGGTGGATTGTCGCTGCAGGGAATTTTTGTCATACTCTTTCTCTTTCCATATACCACCACTTTTACTATTTAAATGTTGTTCTAAATATTACATCTTCTAGTGTTCCTTTGTAACACAAGAATTTTATAAGATTTTTCACATGATTTAAACTAAATTCTCTAAAATTCCTTTAAAAATACTCCATTCAAAGAAACCCCTAAACTTAAAAGTGAATTCCCAAAAAAAACTTTCCATAATATCCCTGTCAACCATACCTATTCCACCCACAGTGGGTTTCACACCCAACATTTAAATGAAGGATAGTAATATCTTTTTACCCATTTTCTTAATACCAGTATCAAAGTCTAAAAATGACTATATATCAAGACGGAGGAGGTACTATATTTTTTTAAAAAAAATACCAAGGACCAAAGAAAAACACTGTAACACCCCTAGTTTACTCAAGTAAGATATACGCAAAAGATGGTTGAGTAACATGAGAATCAAATTAAATGAAAAATGGTTTATAAAACAACTAGTAATTTAGGGTGTGTTTGCTTAGTGAGACGTGGTTGGATGGAATTATCCTATCCTATTTTTTAAAGTGTTTGGTTGGTAGATGAAGTGAGATAGAACATCTCTCATAAAAGAAAATTCTCTTAGATGTTAAACAAATTTATTTAAAAAATTGGTGCAACTCAACCATCTTATTTGGAACGTGGGGATAACAGCGGACCTAAGATCTTAAAATAGTATGAAATTATCTTATCCTTAAAAAATACTCTATCCGTTCTAAAATATAGGTAGTATCTTTTGGAGCTCAAAATTTGTCACAAACATAACAACCTAATACTAGTTTTATTTCTAAATTACTCATATTAATTTTAGACTTTATTACTCGTTACTTCACCTAACTACTTTCGGACACATATTCACTCACCTCAAGAAAAATATTATAGTCTTTTTATATACGTGACCAAATATAAAATACCTTAAATCTTATAACAGAGGAAGTAAAATAAAGTCCTCACCATCTTAAAAAGAGAGGTAGTATTGCCGCGCAGACGGCGTGCATCCAAGTCGGCATGGTGACCCAACCTGACTTACAGGCGGGACCGCAACTGTAGTGTTTGATAGCACGAGGACGTCAATATGGCGTTGCATCGCCGCTATTGTAGATGGCGAAACGCTGGCGATACACCAACTATTTGTGTGGGAACTTGTTTTTTAGCCATATATGTCAAACTACCCTACATCGTTTTATATCTTTTTTAAAAAATATATATAACTATTTGGATTAGATTTAAGAGGTAAGGGCTTCTTTGGAATACAGAAATCCAAAAATACGGGAATATAATAGAAATGTATGTAGAAAACAGAAGATTTGAAAATATAGAAAAAATTAGAGATGTGTTGTTTGGAACACGGGAATTAACTAAACACAGTATTTTTTCTAAACATTCATATTAAAATAAAATAAAGCTACTTATGTACATTTCTTATTTGAAGTTTTATGCATTGATTTGCTTTGGACTTAGCAAAGAAAAGAAAAAAAGAGGTTGGAGTGGATGTTTAAATTCCTATGTTTTTTCTATGAAATCTAAGAAAAAGGAAAATTTTCTTTATTTTTCTTATCCACCAATCCTCAATTCCAAATAAGTGAATAGTATCAATTCCTATAAAAACTTGAATCCTATATTTTTTCTCTAAAATTCCTTCGAACAAAGGAGCCCGAAAGATTCACGGTGAAAATCCATCTCCGACTATTTGTGACGGGTGCCATGACTCCGTTGCTTTCGTGACCGCTCTCTCTCTCTCTCTCTCTCTCTCTGCTAGTATGACTCAACTCTGATGTATGCCAGATGGGTGCACTGCGCCACTGCCTATGTATCTATAAGACTATAAGAGATATTAAAAACATAGTCATAATATTATCACAGAGGGAGCCCCAGTAAAATACACTCTTAAATTTTCTTCCTCTCTGACATATTTATAATACTCTATTCATTATATTTTAATATATCAAAAAAATCTCTTTTATATCACTGAAGGATATACCATATTTATTATATATATCTTCTCTCCATTTTTCTCCTTTTTGTATCATTAACTGATATGACTAAAATAGATATGAGAATGGCTTTCTAGAAATAGGAAGGATGGATATGAGTTTACAAATAGAGAGTTATTTAAGAAACATTTTAAACTTAAAATCCTTAATTATTAATAGAAAGTTGTACTAGAAATCTAGATGCTCTCATACGGTATCATGTAAGTATGGACGGACGGAAAGGTAAAGTCGGTGCAAATCTTGGACGTACGTGCCGGGATTTAGGGGCCTAGATTGATTATTAAAGATCGTGTGTGCGTATATTCTCGTAATGTCCGGCTTTTCTTGTGCTTTACACCGTTATTTTCATGCATTTGAGAGAAAGGCAACATCCTGCTCTTCTATTTGTTGCGGTATATCTTCGCTTTGCTTTCAGCTCATTTCAGTTTTTTTGCACGAGTAACTTTTGCCTTTTCTTTTTCTTTTTTCCCCGTGAGACCATGGAAACAAGTAAAATACCCACATGCACGATGTTTTCATACCAAATCTGACTTATAAAAATTATACCGGTATAATTTATAGATATCGATTGTTCCATGTACCCGTAGCTACGCGGTTATTTGATATCGATTGGGTACCCGTACCCTTGACACTGCTGTTGTTGCTAGGCTGCTGATCTTATCGCTGCTCGGCTGAGGACGTTGGGTCTACTCTTGTACTAGACTTTTTGGTAACTTGGATAATATATCTAAATATTCGAGTAAGCAATTAAACACGTACAGGTAATATGTTCATACAACTACATACATATTTGACTCGATGTGCATATTTTTTATTTTCTATCCATGGATACCAATATCTTTTCATGTCGTTTCTAATAGAGCAATTCTACACCGTAAATGCGTATGGGTTATTTTTGGCATCCTAGGTGAGACGAGACGCATCTGTAAATCACGTCAAGAAACGCTCTCAGAAAAGAAGGCATGTCATGGGCCTATCTTTGCATGCTTCACTTGGAGAGCGGGGCAAAATGCAGGCATTTACCCGACTGGCAGTCAAGCAAACATCTTGTCCACCTTTTCTCTTGTTTTCGCTCAACTCTGGGCCGCAGCCCAAATCACGAGGAGACAGCAGCAGCCAGCATGTCGCCGCGCGCCTCGAGCGTCACCGACCACTCGGCCGCCCCGCCACGCAGCGCGCGCGCGCGTGCTCGGTCCACACGCGCGGCTAGCTCCGCTCCGACGTTGCCGCTCCATCGCTGGCTCCACCCTCTATCTCCGTCGCGCCCCCTCACTCCGCGCGCGCGCGCGTCTCCCCAGTCACACTCGTCGTGGCCGCGATCGATCGATCGATCGACATCGCGTGTTCGTTCGTGGCGCTGGTTGCCAGCGTGAGCGCTCACCGGTTGGGTTGGCGCGGCAGGAGGCGGTGGCGCATGCATGAGCAAGAAGAGGAGAGAAGGAGGCGGCGGAGGAAAAGGCGGCGGGGGAGGAGTGGATCACCATCTCCCCAGCAGGGGTGGCGTCGGAGGCGCCCCGCCGGTGACCGATGCGCTGTCCATGGACGGCGGCCTCCGCGAGGTGTCGCTCTCGGTCGTCTTCTCCGTCTGGTGCCTCCTCTTCCTCCTCCGCTCCCAGTTCCTCCACAGCCAGACCGACCCTTCAGGTACCCCACACCCATGGCCATGATCGCGATCGATGTCATTGTCTCGTCACCCGACCGTCGCATGCATTTTGCTGATCGGTACTTGCTTGCACTGTTCGTCGTCGATCGATCGGCGCACGCAGAGTTCTACGACGTCGAGAACGGCATGCGCGACAGCTACTGCAAGGTGATGCCGCTGGAGGCATACATTTTCCCGTCGCAGTATAACGCCTCGGCGCCGACGTGCCAGCCGTCGTCGTACCCGCCGCAAGAGGAAGCCGACCACCGGAGCCTGCCGCCGTCCAACGCCACGCCCGGCGGCAGAAACTCGTCGGCGGAGGCGGCACTCGTCGAGCTCGATGAGTTCCGGAGCAGGATCCTGCAGGGGAAGCAGGGCGACAACGGCACCGCCGGACGGCCCCACGTCCCCGACGGCGCCGCGCACCGCCTCGAGCCCAGCGGCGCCGAGTACAACTACGCGGCGGCGTCCAAGGGCGCCAAGGTGCTTGCGCACAACAAGGAGGCCAAGGGAGCCTCCAACATCCTCGGCGGCGACAAGGACCGGTACCTGCGCAACCCGTGTTCCGCCGAAGACAAGTTCGTTGACGTCGAGCTCTCGGAGGAGACGCTGGTGCGAACCATCGGGCTCGCCAACCGGGAGCACTACTCCTCCAACTTCCGGGACTTCGAGCTGTACGGCAGCCCGATCTACCCGGCGGAGGCGTGGGAGTTGCTCGGCCGCTTCACCGCCGAGAACGCCAAGCACGCGCAGCGCTTCGTGTTGCCGGAGCCCAAGTGGACGCGCTACCTCCGCCTGCGCCTCGTCACCCACTACGGCTCCGGCTTCTACTGCATCCTCAGCTACCTCGAGGTGTACGGCATCGACGCCGTCGAGCGGATGCTGCAAGACTTCATCTCCGGCGCCGACGCCGACGCCAAGGCCGACGCCAGCAAGGACGGCGGCGGCCTCGGCAACGACACCGCGCAGGCGCGCCAGGTCCACGCCAGGTTGGATGGCGGGGCCGGTGGCGCCTGGCGGAACGACAGCACGGCCGATGGCGCCAAGAACAACGGCTCGAGGGTGACGGTGGCCGGCGACGCGAAGCCCGCGCAGGCGCCGCCACCGTCAACCGGGCGGTTCCACGGCGACGCTGTGCTCAAGATCATGATGCAGAAGATGCGGTCGCTGGAGCTGGGGCTCTCGACGCTGGAGGAGTACACCAAGGTGCTCAACCAGAGGTACGGCGCCAAGCTGCCCGACCTGGAGAGCGGCCTCTCGCAGGCGGCCATGGCGCTCGACAAGATGAAGGCCGACGTGCGCGACCTCGTCGACTGGAAGGACAGCATGGTACGCGTCGTCTCAGAGCCATCACAAATTCAGCATGGGTACGAGCTGAAATGGTCATTTCCACCGATTTGCTTTCCACTGTTGATCAGGCGAAGGATCTTGGCGTGCTCATGGAGTGGAGATCGACCATCTCCGGCAAGCTAGACGATCTGATCAGAGACAACGCGGCGATGAGGCAATTGCTCCATCCGCGATTCTCCAAGTTTGTGTCTTTTTTGTCGATGATCTGACGTAGATGGTGTCGGGGTGCAGGTCGAACGTTGAGGAGATGAGGAGCATCCAGGAGACGCTGCAGAACAAGGAGCTGGCTGTGCTGTCCATCAGCCTCTTCTTCGCGTGCCTGGCGCTGTTCAAGCTGGCGTGTGACCGGGTGCTGTTCCTCCTCACCGGGAAGGAGACGGAGAGGATGTGCAGGGCGAGCAAGGGCTGGATGCTCGTACTGGCAAGCAGCAGCCTCACCACCCTCCTCGTGCTGCTCTACAACTGATCTCAACTCAAAACCTAGAAGCAACAATTTTCTTTCACCTTCCCCTTGCTAGCTCAGGTTGCTGTTAGCCCTGCTAATTCTCTCGAGTAGAGAGGGGTCACTAGGCGTCGTTCCTAGATGAGTAGATGGTACCAAGTAGTGCTTTGGAAATAAGGTGCCTGTAACTCAGGACACGGGTTCAATGGTAGCTAGATAGGATGCATTTGTCCAGACAAACTGTGATGTGCAATAAAGCAGTACTGATGCTTTCAACATTTCTTACTGCACCAACAGTACATATGCTAAGTTGCTAACAGCAACATACATATGCATTTGGAACCAGTAACTTGTGAGTGCAATTTGGGACGGATTCAAGAGAACAAATCGATGGCACTTTGCAGGGTGGGGCGCTGCTGGGGCAGCAGATGCAACAAGAAACACAAATTGCAGGGGAACAAAATGGGCAACCAAGAGATCGAGCAAATTATTGACGCAGTGTTTGCAACGATGTGCTCGTCTTGCTGACATTCAGCACTAAAAACTTTCCAGAAACAAAATTGTGAAAGGCAGGAGGTATCTTTGTCATTTCGACAAGCATCAGCTAACAGTGTATTTTATAAACCAGGTCTAAATCAGGATAACTCATTTAGACCTTATAGCCGGTTAAGGTGAATCCTCGGCCAACAATCTCGCCTACGCAGAACCACGCATAAAGTTCAACTCCAAATAATGTGACAATACCGACGTCCTCCACCTTGAGATCCTTTCTGTTCTTCCATACCTGCTTGACACCATCAAGTTCCTTCCAGAATGCCTCGTAGCGGCCTGGAAAACTGAAGGAAACAAAAATGATATAAGCCATTGAGAGAAAGAACTCCAAAGTAATAAGCATTGTAACAAACGCATTTTTACAGCACAGAAACTATGCTTGCTCAGGCAAATGACTCAAAAAAGCACCAAAAAAACTTTAAAAGCATGATAGTCCATCGAAGTTGATACAGAAATGCATAAATATATGATATTAAGTTCGCCTAGCAAGTGCAGACCTAGCCATTTCTTCTTCCAACAATCCACAGTAACCATTCCCTCCAATTTCTCCCTGATTTTTACGAACGTACTTAAGAGCTAAGGCAATTAACTGGCTATTCAAAGTAGGGGTGAACAAATCCAGTTTACCCGATTTTTGTCAACCAGGCCAACTCCCTCGTGCATGCAATAGGTGTGGGCCCAGGACAGGAAAATCACAGCCGGTGGATGGTCATCCCATGCATGCACTTCGAGCCAGCCCGGTTCAACTAATATGGGCATTTCATGCATTCACTTTGAACCAGTCCAGTTCAACCAATATGAGTAAGTGTACCCACTTATTTACAGATCACAACAGAAGATGGTCAAGGTCCAGCATATGCTACCATAATATTGTGGATCACCAATTATCATCACAACAACAATAAAAAGTAGGCAAAAGGTATATAGCACAGTATGTCTTTGTATTGAGATCATTAGATTGGGATTCAAGAAATCACTATTCCATGAGAAAGCACTATTATTGCACCTATGATTGCAAGATTGTCATAAAGTGGTTACTGACACTTGTTTAATTCTTAACTCAGCTGGTTACCAAGAGCAAAAGAATACTACAAGAATGAGGCCCAGTCAAGTATTCATCTTATCCTACGTATTTATGGAACAGCGGCGCTGGGCGGCTCAGCGCAGTGGCGCTGAGGGTGCTGGCAACCAAGAAATGCGGCCTAGGGAGTGAGGGGAGAGGCAGAAGCAGCGTGGCAGCACGGAGAAAGCCGATAGGCACACGCGGCCCGGATCCGCCGGCGAGAGGCGGATGTGGCCCAAATCCGCCGGCGCAGGGCATGCGCAGCCCAAATCCACCAGCGCCGCGCACGGCCTGGAT
>KE370885.1:472785-491180 GCA_000418225.1 Zizania latifolia
AACGGCGGGGGGGAGGGGGGGTACTTTCGTCCGTCCACTTGTGGGTTAGGGTTTTTTTCGTTCGACTATCCCAATATTGGTCATGCGTTGAGATACGTGCTACTGATGGTAGCACGCCTTACAAACTGTCAATCGGTCAGTTACTTACGGTGACTCGGTGACCGGACGAGTAATTAGGTTGGTTATCGTTAACTGCGTTCGACAGCTGCGGTTTTGTTAACCCCGGTTGATAGTTGAGAGGTGATAAGTTTTTTGTTTAAATATGATATGGGATTATACTTCTTTCCCTTTGTAAAAAAAGATGTATGAAATCATGGGTAGATACAATCCTCACTAAACCTCAAATCGACTAGTCTATTTGGCTTGTATTTAAATTACGATAGTAGAAATAAATATAAATTAATAGGGTTTTACTCTAGTTTTATACCACGGTGAAAGTAGCCTAAGGCATGGCTCACTTCTATATAATATGAATATGCCATGTCTAAATATGTAATTATAAAAAATACATTATATTAATCTTTTTATTGGCTGTATAGTTTCTCGGCGATTAAAAACACACTTTCGCATAAGAAAGAATACATTTATAATAACTCAGACTTGAATTGAATAAACACTCAACTCATTCAACATGTGCATCATAGAAAACTGATAATTTTGCATATATATGGTATCTCCTCATCTGCATCATACAATATTCACGTGTATACATCAAGAGGAATGGGCACACATTCATAAATAGTGATATGTGATACACATTTATATCAACGGTTGGAAACGGAGAAGTGACAATGAAAATAAAATAATGGGACTTGTGTTGATAGAGGGATGAAGATGAAATATGATGGATATGGAAAGACAAACAAAGCTATATTTTGTGAGAGTGACAAGAGACGGGGTGACTTAAAATCAACTAGATTTAAAAGGCAACATGAACTCATGTGATTATATGAAAACCATAGTTTTTTCTGAAAACAAACATTAAATACTGCCCAAGTCACAAACCCAGTAGTTTTAACATGCTTTGCAAATTATGCATTTTACAAAGAGGGAAGATTGCAATGCATGTTCTGTAAGAACAAAATTCCCAACAGCATGTCAGCATGTATTTAGGTAGATGAAAGGACGACATCATATCATTCCTCCTAGTTACAGCAATCAAACAAGAAACAGGAACTGAACTCAAGAACTCAAAAGAATCAAAACTCTGTTTGCATTCCTATCCTTTTTTCTTTTTGACAATGATATCTGAAAGAGTGTTTCACCATCTAGCGGTAACCACGCTCTACCATCGCTGCATCCAGTTTCAGATGCCATCACTCAAAGACGCACAAAACAAAGGCGTGTTAGCATTTTAGCAGTTTCAGATGTTACCGATCAAGCAATGAAGCAGTTAAAATCAGATCGAATCAGTTGCATGGAACCTGCTTGCCAGAGACAGATTAAAATGGCTAACAGCGTGGTCAAAACTGAAACCTGCATGGAACTTGATAGCGTGGTCAAATCCAGAGACAGATTAAAATGGCTGGCTTTGATGCCATGCCACTGTGTTTCTTGCCTGGATAATTAACATTGCTATCTCAGCTTTTGTCAGAGAGATGCAAACCATGCTTGCTTAAGAGCCTAATACTTTATCCCAAAGGCCATGAGAAAATGCTTTACCTCCTTGCTAGAATTCTAGAAACAACGATCCTATCGTCACAATGTTGTTGTCCCCGTGGCCCGTGCACGAGTTCAGGGATCAAGGAGGAAAAACGACCCTCATTCTCAACACACAAGAGGGGGAAATGAAAAAAAAAAAAACAACGTTTAACATGGTTGTCAGTACCCCTCTTACCAACTTCCACCACGTTGTGCAATAATCCTTCCGATTTGTTGTATACTTTTGTTTTAATATCCATATTTTTCTTGAATATATCTGTTTTATAGTTTTTAGCACTTTTTTATCTTCTTTCATACATGTTCTTAACAAATAAATGCTAGCTCACTTATAAATAAATGACTTATACTTCTAAAACATAATAAATAAGGGATAATAAAGTTATTTGAGTTGGCTTCTTAATTCTTATGGACAAATCTAATATAACTTTATAAAAAATTATAGTAGATGATATTATAAGAGAAAGCTCAAAATATAATAATAGTTAGCGAGAGAAGTATTAATACTAATTTCCTCCATGAACAAATATTATTAGGAGGCATCTCTCAAAAATACTGAAATAGATTTCAAAATTGGTTTTGTAATAGAATGTTGTATGGACAAATGTGATCATGGTGGTCAATGTTCTATAAATAAGTACAACCATGGGAAAAACCGCAGCCTCTACTACACAACCATATATAAATTACTCTTAGAGGAATTGTTTATCAACCAATTCTTATAACAATACCATAATAGCACCTAATCTATTGGGCCCATGAAAATCTAATATTTATAGTATTGCTAACATTGCTCTAAAAATATTTGAATATATATAACACAAATATCTCGATAATATATACGTCCGAACTCTGTACACCCAAAAAATCATAAAAATACAATGTATTGCATGTGATAAATAAGATGCGAGGATTTTTCTCTCGCATCTTTATCGTTAGTAAATAACTAAACCAACATGTTTAACTAAATCAACATATTTACCTTTTGAAACTGTTTGAAAGCAAAATAGTCACCAAGAAGTTGGAATTATTTTTCATCCATGGCACCCATGATGAGCGATCTCCTTGGAGAGGGGGCACACAAATCATGAATAGAAAAACCAAAAGGGAAGGAAAGGAAATAAAAAAACCAATATTTATTTTGGTTTCTTCCCTTTCCGTTGTCGTATCGGAGGTTTGTCCTCTCCTCTCCCCCATCTCAGCTCCCTCCGTTGGCCATTCCGCCCCATGAAACCCCAAACCCTCGCCGGCCTCGCCGCAGTCGTGTAACAGTCTCGCGCTCCTCTCTCTCCGGAGGCCTCTGGCTCCGATCCCGCCGACGCAGCCGCCGTCCCAACCCTCGCCGGCCTCGCCGAGCCGACGCATCCGATCCCGAAGGAGGAGCTTGCATCGCCGCGGACGATGAACGGTGCAGTGGTGTCCGAGCCCGCGGCGGCCTTGCCCCCGACCCAGGCGTCGCTGTCGCCGTCGCCGCCTCAGCAGGCGCCGCTCGAGTGGAGGTTCTCGCAGGTGTTCGGCGAGCGCAGCGCCGGCGAGGATGTTCAGGATGGTATCGATCGATCCCTTTGCTCCCTCTGTTGTCGTGGTTTTTGGGCCCTGTCGTTGCCGCCAGCTGCTGGATCTTAATGGTCCTGTGCTCCCGAGCTGGGTACGAGGCTACGAGCCGTGAATGGGCGTTGGCGATGCGATGGTTGGGGGCCTACTGCTTAGATCGAGGCACCAATCCGCTGCTGCAGTGGTGGCTTCGGATGGGATGCGCTTAAGCCCGATGCTTTGGTATCGCAGATGTGGAATTTGCTGCTTCCTCTCCTCCAGATCAGTGCGGTGTCCTGTCGTGGTAGTGCATATGTAGTTTTTACGAGTAGATGTGAGGCACTGTGCCATTCGGTGATGCAGGTGATGTTGTTTCATGGGTGATGGACTGATAGGGCTGGTAGAGCGTGCCATGTTAGAATCTAGCTGAATGCCATTGTAGGAATATGCATTATGTGATTACGGTTATAGAATATGGATTATGGGTGGTGTTGGCCAGGTGATACATGCTATCGCAAAGTAAGTGTGGAAGACCTATGACATCCTGCTCTTTTACATACGTAAGCTCAGTGATGTGAAGGACATGCAGTAGAGATTGTGCACGATGCAGGCCTGTTGCGCGCTGCATGGGATGTGGACGCTAGCCGACAAAATATTGTAACGCTAATCATCTAATGAAAAAAATCCATTCATGGATTTTGCGATGCGAGCTCCTTGGACTCATCAATGTCTTTTGGGACTCATGTTGCTTTGCTACTGACGTGTCGAATACTCGAGCGTGTCCTGTCTTACAGCCAATGGAATATTCAGATAAAGCTGGACATAAATGAAAAAATATTTCTTTTCATCTGCACTTCAGTGTTGATTATTCTTCATTAGTCAGTTTAAATGGGCTTGCTCCATAGTCACGGGAAATGTATCTAGAATGCAAAACTTTCAATAGAACCTGACGATTTTCCCTGCAAATATTTTGTGATCAATTGCCAATTTCATACTCACATTTTGAAGCTTGACAAATATTATGACCAGGATATTTTCTAAGCTCTTTCTGTTTCTCTGTTGTGTTGATTATCAGAAACAGAACTAAAGTACTTAGTTTAACACTGTCACTTCATTCATCCTGGTCAGTATTGAGTATCTTCCATTACTTTTTGGATAAAACCTTGTCATTAATTGATCTGGCACTTCCAAGTTACCCAAGGCTTACAACTATTTGTGGTATCTTCTCTTCTAGTTTTCTTAGTTTTTAGTGATATCTTTTCTCTCGAACATTTTGGTGATATATTGCATACCAGAGAAATCATAAGATTGGATGATTTACCTTCTATTATACATGTTGTTCCCAATGCATCATGTATGTTCATACTGACTTAACGTTACTGTGTTTCTCTTGTTCCTTTTTGTAGTTGACATCATATCAGCTATAGAGTTCAATAAATCAGGACAACATCTTGCTACTGGGGACAGAGGGGGACGAGTTGTTTTGTTTGAAAGGACAGATATCAAGGATGTATGTTTCTGGAACTGATTGTTGCTTTATCACAAAGAAAGTCATAGGATGTTCCTACTTCTTGGACTTTGTTTTTTCTTGCTCTGATGGCTTAACATATTTTGTTTCTGTTACCTTAGAGTGCCTGTAGAAAAGAGGCTGAGAAAGGTGATTATTCTGTCAGCAGGCATCCTGAATTTCGCTACAAAACTGAGTTTCAAAGCCATGAACCAGAGGTATTCTTTTATGAGACTTACTAACTGCATAGTGACACCATTGGTTTCTTGTAATTACCTGTTGTAACAATTTGTGCCATTCACGTGATTAGTTTGATTACCTTAAAAGCTTGGAAATTGAAGAGAAGATTAACAAGATAAAGTGGTGCCAAGCATCAAATGGCGCATCGTTTCTTCTGTCCACAAATGATAAAACTATAAAGTTTTGGAAGGTAAGCTTCATCAATTGCCAATTATGGAAATTTCCTATAAGCCTATATTGCTAAACTACTCTTTTCCTTAGAATTATAAAAAAGCGTGCATGTAATGTGCTAAACTTTAGAAATCACCATATCTATTTCTTGTTTTTTTAACATTGTTTATTCGGTTAACTTCTTTACATATGTGTGTGCAACTCAGTGATAAATTTGAATATGTTTAACATTTAGTCTTATACTTAATTGAGCTATGTTAATGGGAGGTTTAATTTTTGTTTTGTAGGTGCAAGAAAAGAAGGTCAAAAAGGTATGTGCGATGAATTTGAGCCCTTCTAATGGACCTGGAAATGGTAAACCTGCTGGCAGTAATGTGTGTGGTTCAAGCGCATATCTCCCAAATGGTGGCATTTCAAAATCTGGTGGACTTCCTTTGCTTCGCCTGCCTGTGGTAGTTGTACCGAACTTAAAATTCTCATTTATGTACCACAAGAAAAGCTACTCTAAATTAGTCTCAACAGTATTATTGGGTTAATGCCTGGCATTTCTGCTGTGCTTGTTTCTTGATTATTGAATTGCTCTTGTTGTTTTATCTCTCTTTTTATGTGTTTTCTATTTTTGTAACTTTACTTTTCTTGTAGTATTACATTTATCCATCTTTATTGTGCAACAGGTTACAAGCCAAGAAACAAGTCTTGCTGCAACTTGCCGAAGAGTCTTTACCCATGCACATGACTACCATATAAACTCTATTTCAAACAACAGGTCCTCTACATTATTCACCTTTTCTGCAGTTGCATAATAGCTAACATCTAAAGTTGCTAAGTATTGAACATTAGCTCCAAAATGGGTGCTTTTCTATGGAAGGATTCCTTTTCTAAGAATGGAACCTATTTGGTTTCACCTTGCACATGATAACCATGCATTTAACATATTTCTAACCAACCAAAGTACCAAACCACCTAGCTCATAGCTTTTGCAATCTGCTATACTAAATTTCCTTCTCACAATATGTCAAGTTGATTTGCTCTCTGATGTACCCTAACAAAGTTCCCAATATCCTCTTGGGGTCTCTTTGGTTGATAATATCAGCAATGTAAGACGTGCGTTAACATGTCTCAACTTCTACTGAAATCAGGGTAGCGAAAAGTCAGTCTCAGACTCATATGTACTACATATGTAGTTTCATTACTTATAGTTTTTTTAAATTTTGCATCATGCCCCTATAGCCCACCGATCATAATAGTCAATCCATTATCTATGGGAGATTTTTGTTGCTTGTACTGTATTTTGTGTGTTCTGAAAAATTGTCATTTGTAGTATATCATCATATATTATTGAGCTGTATATAGTATGTACTATGTAATCAGCTCTAGATAATTTAATACACCTCTTCTTCCCACTTTCCGTGTGTGTTTGCTATATATTTTGCTGATGTGCACCTCATATACATTCAATTTAGATGCACCCTTTTGATATTTATGTAGTGACATATGTTGCTGCCTGTTCCTTTCTTTTTCCAGTGATGGTGAGACTTTCATATCAGCAGACGACTTGCGGATAAATCTTTGGAATTTGGAAATTAGCAACCAAAGTTTTAATATTATTGATGTTAAACCTACAAACATGGAGGACTTGACTGGTATAATTTCAAAATCTTCAAACTCTTAGCTATGCTGACTATTGTGTATTGTACTTGCTATATCTCTGTAGGTCTAACTATCGGAGGATAAAAATATATAAAGCTTTTACTCACATAATGGAAAAATAATATGCTCCTATACCGCTAGAGTACCCTCTTATACTGCTAGAGTAAGCACTAGCAAGCAAAGTTATGTGAATTATGTTTTACCTGTCATTTCAAATTGTCATGTATTTAGACAGTCCTGCATTATGCTATCTGCTAGCATGTTACCCTACATGCAATTATGTAAATAATACGGCTGAACTAATGAAGTTTATCAAAACAAAATTTCATAATAGTCAAGTTTGTAGGTCAAATATGGTCTTTTTGCAAGTGTATCCCAAAATGACCTTTGTTATTTTACCACACATTCTTTCATCTTAACAAGTTTCATCTATTTGCACAATCTACTTGTTGGTAGTCATGTTTTTATTCTATTGTGTGCAGAGGTGATAACATCTGCTGAGTTCCACCCTACTCACTGTAATACATTGGCTTATAGTAGCTCAAAGGGCTCCATTCGACTTGTTGACCTGAGGCAGTCAGCCCTTTGTGATACTCATTCCCAAATGTGAGTTTTCTTTTGATACTCTTACTTTTTTCAATATTCACCATATTGCATTTAGAAGAACATCAGGTAGATTGACCTGTCTTGAGTTTATTACCCTGAAGTTGTTTCATACTATATTTTTATAGCTATTCCTGTTTTATCTGTGTAGCTTCGAGCAGCATGAGGCCCTAGGTTCAAGATCATTTTTTACTGAGATTATAGCCTCAATTTCAGACATAAAGTTTTCGAAGGATGGGAGACATATTCTCAGTCGTGACTACATGACACTGAAGGTTCGTACCTGCTCGACTGTTCTGACCTGCAATTTCATGAAACTTCATTATTATCAGATTACCTGTTGGCATGCCTCTACTTTTTATTGTTCTGAAGTCATTGAGAACCATTGTTTATGTTGGAAACACTGTTTGTTAGATAATGCATCGATTATCGCTACAGGACATTAGGACAACCAGATAAGCAGGGCTATCTTTAGATGACAATTGTACAACTTGCACTGTGGTTACATAAACTGCTTCAGATGCAAATTCCATCACTATTGTGGTCTATATGGTTATGCCCCTTTAAGTTACTCGATGTAACTGCTATTTGCTATTGTTTTCATTTGGGAAGTTGCCGGTTTATACTATTTTGTATTTGTGTGTAGCCAAGGATGTATTATCCTTCTGCAGTAACAATTGCAGTGCAAATGTTTCTACTTAGATGCTTTTCCACACGCATAATTTATTTTCCTGTTGTTTCAGCTTTGGGATATCAATATGGATTCTGGTCCAGTTGCGACGTTCCAGGTTCATGAGTATTTACGACCTAAGGTAATTTTATACATGTTAAGAACTTAAGATGAACAATCCTTAGTTCTTTGAGGATAGTGGTGAACAAACTATTTCCCCTGAAGTTCCCGTGATTCATGTATTTGTTTCTTGAAATTGCAGCTATGTGATTTATACGAAAATGACTCCATTTTTGACAAATTTGAATGCTGTCAAAGTGGAGATGGATTGCGAGTGGCCACTGGTTCTTATAGGTGTTTCTTATGCTCATCTCAGTTATGGTATAGCTTGATCTCCTTCGTGGAACTAATTTTTAGTTGATCTGTGTTTCTTCAGCAACATTTTCCGCGTGTTTGGTTCTGGTGCTGGTAGCAAAGAGGTAACAACACTTGAAGCAACTCGAAATCCTACTAGGTAATGATTCTCCTATAAGAATGATGGAAGCTGACTTTGTACTGTATATCAGTATATATTATCTCCTATTTTTCTCTCTGCAAAACTGATTATTCATTGTTGCGGTGTTTATCTAATGAACCTATACAGTCCCATTTGGTCAAATTAAGCATTTCAAAATTCAAATGTACCTATTGGTACTAACCATCTCTTTTATTTGTCTTACTGTTAAACAGGAGGCAGCTTCAGAATCCCACAAGGCCTGCTAGATCTCTAAGCACCCTGACAAGAGTTGTTAGACGAGGTTACTTTTATGATGTAACATGTTAAGTTGTAGAAATGTGCATTTCAACTACTAATCTACGGATCATTATGCAGGTGCAGAAAGCACTGGAATAGACGCCAATGGAAATTCCTACGACTTGACAACAAAATTGCTGCATTTGGCATGGCACCCATCTGAAAATTTAATTGCTTGTGCCGCAGCGAACAGCTTGTACATGTACTATGCATAAACAAGGGGAGGAAACAGAGCGACAGTAATTTTTGGTAGCTGCTCCCTTTGAGAAGGCGTTTTACCCCTGGTGCAACAGAGGGAGTTGCTGTAGATGGTGTATTTTGGGCCGGTCACATGCTGTTCTTTTGAGTGCTATATAGAGCTGTCCAGAGTCCAAGAGGAAGTGACTCGATCATTCCCGGGAAGCAGCTTGATTCTGATTATTTTTTTTCAAGGGGAAAGGCCTGTCTTTCCCTTACAGGTTCATTTAGATTTAAAGATAAGATTCTAGTTCGACGTTTGGAAGGAACAAAAACTATTGCGAATCTGTGGTAGATGGTAAGGTTGATGATAATTTGTTGTATTCATGTTGAAATCATGGTGGACAGGAGCATTGAGGCTTTGATAATTTTATCACGACAAAGTGATCTTGCATCATGATCCGTGCCTAATATACCTTGTGATCATTCATCGTCGTATTTGCTGCCATGTCGATTCTCTGTACTCGCGTATGCTTTCTAAATTTGACATTGTAAACTTCTTCAAAGACTTGTGAATTTCAGCTTAATTGAAATTCAGGCTCGTCCGGAATAAACATATTTACATGATTTTGCAAAACTGTAGGGATTAAACACGAACCAGAGGAAATTCCAAACATGTTGTCAATAGATACCACGAATTGATCAAAATGTAAAGTTATAAAATCGCATTAGGCAAAATGCATAAGCGTGTTGACTCACTCACAAAGTTCCCGACGAATTAAGTACTGTTCTTTTGAGGGCACACATTTGTTAATTTAGACAAATTAATTACTGTTGGATGTGCCATGACTCAAGAAGTTCATGGATCTTTTTTTTTTGTTTGTGTGTTTGGGAAAAGTTCATGGATCCATGCAAGCAAGGTATTAGCCCAAAGATCTCACTACGCCTTCACCGTGTCAAGTGGAATTAAATGCAAAACACAGTACCGGCCCAAATATCTCAGCTGGCCTTCCACCAAATTCAAGTCAAACTCAACTACTCCCTTCATCCGTTTCATATTATAAATTATTTAATATTTATAAATTAAATTTATGTAACTTTGGTTAAATTTATAAAAATATATTAATATCTATATTATTAAATAAATACAAATACATAAAAAAATATTTTATAATCGATTTAATAAAATAATTTGATGTTATAGTTATTACTATATTTCTCTATAATTTTTTCTAAAATTAAGAAATTTGACTTATAAAAAATTTAGGGTGTGTTTGGTTGAGACGTAGATTCTAAAAAAGCTGTTGTGAGCTGTGAGCTGCGAAAAAGCTGAGAAGTTATTTGGTTGGAATAGCTGTGGATTTCTATTTTGACAGTTCCTGATGTTTGGTTACATTATTCATATGCAATTTTGCATGTAAATCATTATAATCAAGAAAATTTGTAATGTTTATACTAAAATTATTTATTTTTAAATTACACTAAAATGATATATTTTATTAAAATATTACTTTTTCAAATTTTACATGAGCCGGTATATTCTAATGGCATGGTAGGTAATTTTCGTTCAAAGTTGAACTAAGAATCTGTGAAAGGTGAGGTCTTCCAGCTTTCAGTTTGTACTGCAAAAAAGCTGCTGCTTCTGAAAAAGCTAGTTGGTTCTGAAACCTGTTTAGTTCAAGTTCTAGTTTCTCAGCCAAGAAGTTGGTTAGAAAAGCTAAATCAAACACACCCTTAAACGGTCTCGACTATATTGAGAGAGAGTATGTATGTTTTACTCGCTGACCTTTGGGGCCCACCGATCGGAGTGATCCCGCCCGCTTCCTCCCATCTTCAAAACCCCCACGGCCCCGACCATTTCGAACTCCTCCGCAACCAACCCAAACCCCGACCAAACCCCCTTGACCGCTCCGCGTCTTCCTCTCCCCTCGAAACCTAGGGTTAGGGTTTCAGCTTGTTGGGCTCCAGTTCGAACGAATTCCTCCCCGCCTGCCATGGCCGCCGGCTCCATCGTGGTGGACTTCCCCTCCATGGGCACCGCCTGCTGCTTCTCCAGCCTCGAGTCCCTCCTCCGCGACTCCGCCTCCCGCTTCCTCGCCGCTGTCTCCGCCGCGCCCGACCCGGACCTCACCAACTTCCGCTCGCTCTTCTCCCGCGTCCTCAACACCTATCCGGACCCTCCTCTCGAGGCTGTCTGGTTCTTCTCCGCGCTTTCCTTCCATGACGCCCCCGATGACCTCCGCAGCCTCGTCCACCTCCTCTCAGCCTTCACCGCCTCCTCCCAGTCTGCGGCCAAGCCGCTTGCGCTCCTCGCTCCCGTCGTCTCTGAGCTCTTCCACTCTGCCAAGCCCCGCAGGGAGACTGAGGCCCTAGTAGAGGCAGTCCTCAGCTACATCAGCATCTGCAGCAGCCGCGCCCCCGCCGGCGGCGATGGGGCCAGCGCCGACGCCGGGAGCTTGCTGCCGGCCTTCGGGGAGCTGGTGAAGGTGTGGAGCGTGCGCTACTCGAGGGATAAGTGTCCGTTCCAGGTGCTCTTCCCCCTGGTCGGGGAGGACGCCAGGCTGGAGCTCATGAGGGAAGGCTGTAGCGTCTCCTACCTCGCCGGGGTGGTGGTTGCGGAGGTGTTCCTGCTCAGGCTCTGCCTCAAGGTGCAGGGAGCGACAGGGGTGCCGCGTGCTGAGCTGCAGAAGGAGCTCAGGATCTGGGCCGTCAGTTCCATCTCTGTCTTCCAGAACCAGCAATTCTTCGGTGAGAGGATGCTCCCCGTGTTTATTGTGGTTTCTCTTAGATTCAGGGGCGTTGACCTGACTGTAATGTCTGTTTCGCTGATGGATTTCAGGGGTTCTGCTGAACATGCTCGTGAACCCTCCGCTGCCTGTCTATTCACTATTGGTATGTGTTTCATGATTCATGATTGATTTGAGGGATATAGTTATTATAGTTTATGTTTAGGCTAGCAACCTAATGGTAGTATGCACTAGCCTCTTACTGCCTTTCTGCATCATAAACATTTCGAAAGCATCATAGTTTTTTTTTTGCAGTATTGTCATTGACTCATTGTTATATGGATCATAAGAAGCCTAGGTGTAGAGATTAACTTAATAAGCTCATGTCATAAATTAAGTGGGAGTATGCTCAGGTTTATCATTATCTGTTGTGTGTTTAGTACTTTAGTTAATTAGCACAAATTACCTTTCTGAAATAAAAACTCTGCAACTTGTTCCTTTGTACTTCAACTGTGCATGGACTCAGGAGTCTTTCTTAACTTGCGGAAATTAAAGAGGAGAACAGTATTAGGGCTATTATCTTTCCCAATGCTGGTGTTACTGTACCATGTTTGCTGTTGATGTATCCTCAAGGAGCTTGACTTGGGATGGAGTTCTATCTCATCTTTGCGATGTGCAAACAGGTTGAAGTCTGAACTGTGGATATTCTCATGCCCTTTTATTCAATTGATATGATATTTACTAGGAATGATTATGCTGTGTTGTGTGAAGATGACAAGCTTGGGTTGCCCAACCTTATTCTTGGTTATAGTGTTTACTTAAGGCTCTAATGATGGCCATATTAACTCCTCCCTAATTAATTAAGTTCACCAGTGATATTATTTGTATATGGCACTTGCACTTATATAGTTATATTTCCCTTGAGTAGTTGGCTACCTGTTCAATTTATTTCATCCACTCTGGTAATATCATTTAGAAAAGTGAACTGTGAGTTACTAGTCATGGAACGTGAGTAGTGGTGAGGACATTTCTGGGATTTTGTGCCATCTTATTGATGTTTCATATTGGTTTCTTATGCATAACTCAGAGTGCTGATGATGAAATCTTGTTGAGAGATATCCTTTGTGATTCTCTGATCTTGGTGGATTATTCTTTCATTAACAAAGGAGCTGAAGTTGATCAAGCTGATAGTTCCCTTTTGCCTCTTTTTTTGTCAAGATTGGTTATCACTCATGATGCCATAAATGATGCCAGGTGATAAAGGATTAATGTAACTGGAACTTAGCTGATGTTGGAGTTTTCTCCTCATTCCATTTCTTTTTGATAGGAGCAAAGGAGATCACCGGAGGGCGATGTCTTTTATGAATGCCTTTTCGATTTCAAACATTCCCACTTATCTTGCTAAGTGGGCTACTCGTCAAGCTGGCTTCAACCAACTCAGCAAACCAGTTGTCACACCTCAAGCTCTTCTCAGTATGTACAAACATGGCATGATCCCCTTGATTTTCAGTAGAATGTGGGATCAATGTTTTAGAGTAATTAATGAAGTTCTATATATTTGCTTTTCACAGAATGGCTACTAGACCTTGAAGATAAGGGCCTTAAAGTATTTGGAGAGAATGCTTTTAGGGTTAGGGAGAGAGTGATGTATGATGAGGTCAAGAATGGTTATCAGAGCAGGATGGTTCACTCAGATGCTGATCTTTTCTTTATTGACAAGCAGAGCAGCGGGGAGGTTATGGACACAAGAGCTGGTGAGGATGAAAAAGCTGTAGAGATGGAAACATCAGATAATGCTTTTATGGCTGCTGCTCAGTCTATGAAGGTGATGGCTAACGGTGTGCGGAAAAGGAAGGATTGCGTAACTGAAGATGCAAATGTGTTTAAGTTTGTGAAGTACAAGGTTGAAGACAGCTCGGTGAAGGATTACTTCTTGTCAGCAAATAATGGTATGAGCAGTGGTAGTGAGGTGGAGAATCCACAGTCTGATGATGAGATGGAAGAAACTGATTGATGGATAGAAAGGAAATCACCCGCTAATGCTTACTAGGAGAGTCTTTTGGCCCGTCTGGAATTTGGGACGATTGTTGTTGTTTCGGTTTCTGCTTCTGTACGACGTCGCCATGCGGAAGTATCATGTTTAGTTCCTTCTGGATGATGATGAGTGGAAGCGGAGTTCTAGGATAATAATCTGCAACACAGAGCCCTACCCCAGCCAGGCTTTACCGATATAGTTGTAACTGCTAGCTAACATGACTCGATGCATGATGCTACAAACCATATCATGTTCTTTTTGCTATATGCAATAGAGACTAAAAAATGTTGACCTGCTTTAAAGACTTCTGTAATAGAAGGGTATCTTTGATGTTATGCCACGTAACCTCTTTAAGCGAGTGAAGCCTTAACCTTTGTGTGGCTGTTACCATGGTTAGCGTTCCTTCTCTAGAATGTCACCGTATAGCCGAATGTTGACAACTGTGATATGATTGCATGCCCTGTGTCGTGTTGTTATTTTCCAGGAGGCGATAAAGACGCACGGTGCATGGTACGGTCACTAGCGTGCTGCATCACCAGTGACGTTTCCGTGTTGCCGTAGACCGTAGTAGTAGCTTATGTTGTTAATTTGTCTGAGTTCAGAATTTTTGAAGCGCCATTTATTGTTTCCATTATCTCTTCTATAATTTTTATTGATATTATGTTTTCTATTAAAGGTTGTTTGATCTTTTTTAAGTCATTTTTTTTAAAATTTTGATTAAGTTTAACGAAAAAGTATATTAACATTTAAAATATCAAATAAATACACTTTATTTTATGTGGATTTAATGAAACTAATTTGATATTATATTTGTTACTGTATTTTTTTTATAAAATTGATCAAAATTAGAGAAGTTTTACTTATAAAAAATAAATGAGTTATAGTATGGAACATATGAAATAGTTTGAAAAAAATGAATACATAAAATCTCAGCCGTTGGCTGTTGCAGACTTGCAGCGTTAGTCGTTAACTTGTCTCGGTGTCAGAATACGCACTTGCTGGCGAAGAGGCGTTCCTCTTAGAAATACGCCTTCTCCGAAGGTAAGCGCATTGTAGTTACCCGGCCATCCTTAACAGTTAACACCTCGGGGAAAGTCCTCGCGGCAGCAGAGGCGAGGCGGTGGCTTCCCTCCCCTTCCCCCCTCTTCTCCACAATTACGTCCCCCGCGCCCACCACCGCCCTCCTCCCTTACCATCGCCACTCGCCTCCCCACTCCGCGCTCGCCTCGCCGCGGCGCAGCCCTCCACGCTCCCTTCGTCTCCGCACGCCGATGCGCGCCTCCACGGCGAGGAGCTCTGGTCCTACGCTGCGGCGCTGCAGAGGTGCGCTGCCAGCAGCGCGCTCCGCCGCGGCCAGGACATCCACGCGCGCATACTCCGGTCTGGGCTCCGGATGGACGCGTTCCGACACGACTTACTGGCTGCTCAACGTGCGCCGCAAGCGCGGCCGCCTCGCGGACGCCCGCAACATGTTCGACGGGACGCCGCACAGGGACGTCGTCGCCTGGACGGCCATGATCTCCCGCTCACACCGCGGCAGGGGGTGCAGAATTGGCCCTCGGGCTGTTCGCCGATATGAGCGAGCAAGGAGTTGTCCCCAACGGGCAACGGCCCATCGGTTTCACACTCGCAGCGGTGCTGAAGGCCTGCACGGTGGGTTCGGACTTGGGGTTTACGCCTCAGGTGCATTCTCAGGCGGTGAAGTTGCAGGGTTTACTTGATCCCACGTCGGTTCTTCCTTAGTCAAGGCCTACTGAGCTGTCAGCGGGTGGACTTTGCTTAGAGACCTTTGTTGGACTTGCCGGTGAGAAGGATGTGTCCTGGAATGCTTTTCTCATTGAGTACGAGGATGGTGACTACACTAAGGTCACGTTGGTTTTTCAGAAGCTGGTGGAATCTGGTGATGAGATAAGCAAGTATACTTTACCTGCTATTCTCGAGTGCTGCATGGAACTCGATCTTGCAACATCTGGTCAGGCTGTGCAGGGTTTGCTGATCAAGAGAGGGCTGGAAACAGACAGTGTATGGAACAATTGCCTTATTGATGAACCCGATGTGGTGCATTGCAGTGTGATGATATCTTGTTTTGATCGACTTGACATGGCTCAGGAAGCATTCGATATTTTCATGGAAGTCAAACCTAATCAATATACATTTGTTTCCATATTGCATCGAAAACGGTGATGTGAACCTATGTCACCACGTTCATGCACATATTGTTAAAAGTGGGATTTCAAGGACAAAAGGAGTGTGTGATGCCATCCTAAGTATGTATGTGAAAGCTAGTGCTTTTCAAGATGCAATTCTTGCTAGTTGCTATTGACTTATGCATGGCCCTGACATAACTTCTTGGAACACTTCTCTCTGGATTTTATAGTGCAAGCAACTGTGAACATGGTTTGAGATTTTTTAAGCAGATCTGTGAAGGTGTTTTAGCAAACAAATATAATTATGTAGGCATTTGGAGGTGCTGTTCTAGCTTGATGGACTTGAGGTGTGGTTGTCAGGTTCATGAATGTGTTCTGAAAAGCAGGTTGCAAAGAGTTAATGATGTTTCAAGAATGCTTCTTGACATGTATGTGCAATCCGGATGATTTACAAATGCACACCTGGTATTTGATCGATTGAAAGAAAGAGATGAAGGTGAGAAGGCCTAATGATGCCATATTAGCTACCTCGCTAAGTGTTTTCTCCGATTTGGCATGCTTAGGCTGTGACCTCCAACTTCATTCATATACCATCAAATCAGGCTGGGGCAATTCAGTTGTTTCCAGCGCTTTAGTTGACATGTATGTGAAGTGCAGGAACATAATAGATGCTGAGATGCTCTTTGCCAAGTCAGACACACCCGACTTAGTTGAATGGAATACAATCATTTGTGGTTATGCTTATCATGGTCGTGGATACAAGGCACTGGAGGTCCTGTGGGCCAAAAAGCCGGCTCCAGGTATTAGCTAGTTCTTATTCATCTTTTTTTAAGAATGTGATTATTCTAACTTCTGCATGTGCAATAGCTCATACACATCACTCTGTTACTCGGTAACTGTTTTATCTGATTTAAGCATGTTATTATAATGTGACTATGCTACTGAAAACACAGATTTATCTGAATAATTATATGGTTGTCCACTTAGCTAGCAGTAAGTCTGGATTCATATACTTTAATCTCATGCTATCCTTCACTTTCTCAAGTGATATAGCAAATCAATCTGTTAATCATTGCATCTTTTTATTACGGCACATGTCAGGATAAATGCAGACTGAGGATAGGTCCTTAGTCAAGGCATATGGTAATGGCTATGCAATTCTCCTGCAATTGTGGGCTAAGGATTGGTTACTGATCAATGTGGCACACGCAGAGCCTGAGGGTGTCCTTCAGTGGATACTGGATTGCTCATCTCGCATTTGTAATCGAATTGGGATGATTGTGCAGGTAGGGTGATCAACATGTTGACCAGCTTCAGTAGGGTCTTTTCGAGTTCCTCGCCATTATTCCAAGGATGAACCTCAGCCCTGAGAAGCTGTGTGTTGCTGCTGATGAGATTCCAGAGGGGATAGTTCTCCTTTGGCATGACATAATCCCCTTCCCCTAGCTTAAGGGAGGGGCAGTAATCTCCTCTTCCATCACCCACATAGATGAAATGTTTTCCATTGGCTGTCTCCTGAATCCTCTCCATTATCTTGCCCTGCACATGATAAGATAAAAACACTTAGTTCACAGGGATCATGTGGAGTTTCCATTGTCCACACCCCTCTTCACATGAATATACCCTAAGATTTTAGCTCAAATAAACTCTAATAATTGCCGAAGCTGAATAATACATTATTATGTGTAAGATTCAGATTGCACAGTCCATCATAATCTTCCTTTATCCAGTAAACTATAATGTTTCTTTTGGACAGACCTTGCTGTTTCTTTTGTCTCCATCGTCCACGTGCATGGAGTGAAAGCATTGAAGCTGACATTAAAAATGTGAACTGACCTGTCATCCTATTGTCTTTGTCCATACCTTGCACATGTTCTCAGGGCAGAGGCTGCATCCATGGGGTGAGCTGGCTGGGTCATGGAACGGCGAGATCCTTAGCCTGCCGTCGGCGTCGACGCGCGCCGGGTTCGTGCTGATCTCGGTGAAGCAGCCGAGAACCCCGTGGTGCTCCAGGACGGTCTCGATGAAGAAGGCGTTGGCGTCGCTCGCCACCCTCAAATCACACCTGCAACGAAGTGCAATACAGAATCCAACCATGAGAGCTCCAGACACGGAGGAAGCCATCGCCCTGGCGCCGTTGGTCGGTGGAGAGAAAATTGGTTATTTGCCACTCCCAACAGCGCGCTTCGCAAATTTGCCACTCTCAACATTTATTTCGTAAAAATGCCACTCTCAACATTATTTGTTTGTTTTCACTGCTATTTTCTTCTTTTCCACATTTCTAAAATGCTTTTTATCTTTGCTCCTACTGAAAAGGACTCTTTTACCCCTGCGGAGGCACATCTACACAGCACAGCAACAGATTTTCTCCTCCTCTTTGCCTGAGAACACAGCACAGTGCATCTACACAGCACAGCACAGAGGGCGGCGCGGCCGTGCCCTGCGGAGGCGGCCCCGGCGAGCGGGGGCGCGGAAGGCGGCGCC
>KE370885.1:501035-520678 GCA_000418225.1 Zizania latifolia
TGTGGGATGAAACAAGTAGATTATAAATAAAAATATGTTTATAATAATTTAAGAATACAAAATAATGAATAAAATATTAAAATATTAAACAAATCAGATGAAAACAGTCTAGCCGGCCGTAGTTGCCAAAAATAAATTTGGCTTGGGGTCGAACACCCAAACACAGGTTCAGAGAGTAGCACATAAACCGTTGCACCAAGGAGTAAGTCATGTTGTTATGGGGTCTTTGAGTCAATATTTTTGTACAGATAATATATTGGTGGCGGGAATCCAGGGTACGCCGGGGCCCACCCGCATAGATCCGCGCCCCTGATCAGAGGTGCCATGGTGAGAGAGCCTTTCTCCGTCCGCTCCTGTTTGCACGTTAAGAGTATATCTGAGAGAAGCTCTGTAACGCTCATTTTCCTAAAATATTAAATTAAAAAATCAGCTCCAACAAATATTCTAAAAGATTTTCACAAATGAAGCGTTCTCTAAATCAACTCTCTCGCTCCTCATTTATAGAGAATGCAGACTAGATCCTTAAATTGTTGGCGTGCATAGGAGAAAATTTCCTGCGAGACACTATCTATCCACCCATGTCTTCTTTCCTGATCTGCCCGTGCCTTCTTCCCTCTGTCCACTCGTGCCTTCTTCTCTAGCCAGCCACCATGTCTCCAACAGATCTGGTGTTGTCGTCGGCCTCTTCCTCTCTAGTCCTTCCATCGACGACCGTCCAGGTTTCTCCTTTCCTTACCTGGGCAGTTCCACCTCCATCGAAACAACCTCCCCAGGCGATGTTCATGGCGACTCCTCGAGGCGTAGCATCTTTGCAACAGGCTATTGCGGCCTCGGTAGGTCGATCTGTCCCATCACCTCAACGAGGAACTTCAGTGATAGCTCGACCTGCACCGCCGCATGCCGTCATGTTGGCTTAGCCCATCCCCATCCCGGCCATCCATCAGCCCTTGGAGATGGACCGGCGTTAGTTGCTTCCTCAAGATTTCCCCAACACCGACATTTGTATGTTCATAATAGAATGGGGTGGAATAGTGTGAATCGTAGAAAAACACTCGCTTTTCTCATGCTATCAGAGCCCAAAATCTGAGCTTAATCAATCAACAACTTGATTTTGTATGTTTTTCTTTTTAATATAGGATTTTAACATAATTTTGGAATTAATGAAGGATTTTCTTTTAACACCTAACCCATAAAAACTTTAATTCTATAGATTTGATAAATTAGTATTGAGGATAAAAGATAAAAGTATTTTTCATTATTAAGAAAACAATATTGTTCAATGATAAGGATATTAAATAAACTTTAACATATATAAGAAGATAAAAATAAAAAATAAACAAAGTTAAAAAATCGTAAGCAAAGCAAGTTTGCTAGTTGTTTTGCAAAGTTTAAACCTTGTTATGGTTGGGGTGCGCCAGGCTGAGGCAGCAGTGCAACACCTAAGCGACAGGTGGGAGCTCTAATGGCAAGCCACGACTGTAATCCACGTATCAGATATTAAACTGATAAAAACAGATACTACACTTGGTCTTAGCCAAAAGGTCGAGAAAGGTATAAGTTGCCGTCTGCTAAAACGGCTTTAAACCAACTCTCTGCCCCTTTCCCTCACAACTTGCGATACGGTACTAAACGTAGAATAACTTGCCTAATTGTCTTGCATTAGAACTCCACAGGGCCCGCCTAACAACACATCGTCAAAAGGGCTTCCCGATAAATGCGCTTACCCTGGCACATATCACGAGGCAGGCCCACACCTTCTCAAGGCCCAATGTAGTAGTTTCTAAGGATAAGGACAATATACGTAGACTTAGCGGCGTTTATGAGTATGTCCAAGAAAAATAGTCCACAACAATTATAAATTTTATAATGTATCAAATAATAAAAAAAATCTAAGTGGGTCCCTCTATAGTATGAGCACCAACATCGTGGTAGGAGAGAGGAGTGAAAAAGGAATAATAATATTATTATTTATTTCCTATGGGTGATTTTTAAACTATATGGATAGCTAGAGCTATAGATAGGTATATATACCACTTACACAATGTATATAGACTGGTTATAAGAATTGTTTATTTCCTATGGATCACTTTTAAGCAACATTGTGGTTGCTCTAAACCACTCTTTTGTTTGAAAATATGATCCTAATATTTAATAATTTGTCACCTCTAAAAGTGATTTTAATTGTTTATCATTTTGTTCACAGTCATAAACTCAGATAGTTTCACATGTCATCTACACAACTAACAAATAATTAGATAGCACAAACTTATTAACGACAAATCTGCAAATCTCCCCTTTCTATGATATTTGGTGAGTCAATATTTATAATTTTTAACGAATAATTAACTTAAAAATTTAGTGGTTTAATGTTATGCATGTTTCATGAATTTATTTTGTACAGTTTTTACTATTGAGCTACAGGGATATTAAAACATCTAGTTTTATTATAATTTATAGGGACCGACAAATTAATTACTAGATTTACCCAATGCATAAAGAGCATCGACTCAGTTATTCCGGAAAAAAATGATAATTTGTTACTCTCAAGATGACTCCTTTGATTATGATGTCACTCCGAGACAATGGCATATGGGGCCATTTAAGTCAATGACATGTAGGCTAGGATAAAAAATAAAACCACTTTTTAACTATAATAAATTATCAAATCTCTCGTTATTCCATAGTCCGAAGATAAAAAAGAGAGACCTAGCGGGTCCTGCCCTCCTATGGATCAAATTGTCACCCCTCATTCGATTGGTAACTAATTTGTTGGCAAATAATTTGAAGGACAATAGAATCAGACGCCAAAGTTGATGTGTATATTGTACTCTCTTTTTCCTTCGATTCATCCGTGCCTATATAATTAGTGTCATTTTAACAACTCACGCTGCCAAACAAGGGTCTTTTTTGGCAAGGGCCATGGCTGATTATTCGTTAACACTGTCTTCATTCTAAAATATAAGATATATAAATTTTTTACGTGGTCTTTAACATAAAATGTTGATTATTACTTGGTTTCCTTATATATTATCAATAAATAATAAATATTAAGATTACAACATACAAAAGTACTTTAAAATACAAATATCAATCTAACTATATGTCTAGCACTAAATATAAATATTTTTTTAGCTTGGTTATCAAGCAAAAGTTATAGATATTGGTGGTCTTAAGTAAGAATATATCAAATATACAATAAAGCTACAAATCTGAAGCTCTAAATCTTCTCACCTGAAGTTAAGAAGCTAAAACCATTTGAACACTTGAGCTTTGTTTTGATTGGGGTGCGCCAGGCTAAGGCAGTAGTGTAACGCCTAAGCGACGCTTGAGGGCTCTAATGGCAAGCCACTAATGTGAGCCCTCCCCCACAAGAAATAAATTTAATATCAAAGTGGACATATAGCCCACATATCAAATACTCCCTCCATTCTCTATTCTTTTTTAAATAACGTCATTGACTTTTATCACAACATTTAACTATTTATCTTATTTAAAAATCTTGTGTAAATATGTAAAAATATAAGTTATACTTAAAGTACCTTCAATAATAAAATAAATTTTAACAAAATAAATGATTTTTTAAAAAGATTTTTAAATAAGACAAATAGTTAAATATTGTGATAAAAATCAACGATATCATTTAAAAAAAATAGAGAAAGTATTAAACTGATAAAAATAGATACTACACTTGATCTTAGCCAAAAGGCCGAGAAAGGTATGCTGGCCAAAGCATACCTCGGTCATGTTTTATCGCCGCGTTTGCTCGTCCTTTCTGGTCTGGCGCGCGATGTGGGACTAATAAATTTGCAGCGTGGTCTGTTCGGGCAGAGGAGATTTAACGGAGGAGAAGACTCGCCAAACAGGCGAAGTCCCTGCGGTAGTGCGGTCTGCGCCAGGAAGTGACTCTAGGTGGTGGGGAAGGCGCGCGGCAGAGGTTGAAACAGGCTGCAAAGTGGATGGAGCTAGTTTTTGAAACGGCATTAATAATGTGACAGTGATACTAACTATTAAGAGCATTCTCAATTCTCCGTGTGACATAGTGTCCATGATATTAAATAGACTGTCATATAAGCAAAAATCTAATGTGACAAGCAAGTTAATGAGAAGAGAAAAAAAATCATAAAAAATAGGTCTCATGTAAGAAACGAGCTCTTCACGAGAACCAAGAAAAGCAGAGGAGATGATTAGAAGAGGAAGGAAATAGAAGATAGATGATTGGATGAAAATATTTTTTAAAAAAACTATCCATCAGAAAGATAGTATCTATAGATGATGTCTTACTTTCTCTTTCATCTAAGACACCACCTACAGACACTATGTGTTGGGATTGCCCTAAGGAGTATTATGATTGGATCTAGAACTAATAGTGATAATAATACCGATAAAATATCAACAACGCTATCAGTTCTAGTTATAAACCGACAAGTGGGTCCTAGATTGTTTTAACTAAGATTTTAAATATGACGCAATTAAGCTACGGGGGCTTGAGGCGTCGAAAGAAAGAGAAATACGCTAGAAAGCTTGTCCTCTAGGGTGCCTCGCCTCCTTTATATATTCAGGAGGTGAGCCCAACAACCCAGGACTCTACCCTGAGCCGATCTAGGATTGCCTACCGAACTCGAGTGCTAAATCTCTAATTACAAGGATTCTGGTACAAACATATCTCTTTATGTTATATCTAGAGTCCAACCATCCGATAAGGACTCAACCTTTCTTATCGGAGCTAAACCCCACCTCCATAGGCCATACCGAACGGTCAAAGCCTGCTCTTGGTCTGGACTGATAAGCCTAATCGTGAGTTACCCGAGGGTCACATCCCCGACACGCATGCATCACACATGTTTCTAAGATTGACTTTAACAAATATAGATCGATAGGACCAAACAGATTCGGTGAATAATATTGACTTACCAGTCTATACTCCATAGTTCAAATAATTCAGTGTGATACTGTCGAGGGGATGAGGGTACCCCCGAGTCGCCTTGGGGCGGTCGGACAGAACAAGGGGTCAGGAGACAAGACACTGAAGACGACCTCAAAAGAGATCGGACCGGTGGTCGACAGCAAAACAGTTAGCAAGATGTAAAGGAAAGCTCGGATGACGCCCCGAGTTAAGGACTCGGGAAATATCCCGAGTACGAGGACTTGAAAGGCGGAGGCGACAGCAGGCCCACACACTTAATCGCTGGCAATAACTTAAATATGTAACCGCCAGTCTTAAATAACTAGTAAAGGTGGCAAATAATATCGTGGTTATTAGCCCACGATTCCTGATGATTTGTCTACTGTAAAGGGACTTAATTAAGGGAGTTAAAGCCTAAATGGTAACCTCTGACCCCTAGGATATATAAAGGGGTCGGGGGTACCTCCCTTAGGAGGACACTCAGATTTACATATAACTTACGTGCGCATACTCTATCACACATGACTAGGGTTATTATCCTCAGGGAGGCCCGAACCTGTCTAAATTTTATTTGTCTCTTTTAGTTTTCGAGGCAACCATGGGATCGCGAACATAGAGACTGCACCAAACCAAATCAATGTACCTCCGTGGGTAACCCTGTCAGAGGACTGTCGTTCTAAGTAACGACAGTTGGTACGCCAGGTAGGGCACGTTTATGTGATTTTCTTATTTGGATCCTATGGCCATCATTTGCAACTTCAGCTCCAAGGTCTTCGTTGGCTAAGTCATCACCTTCGGGAGCCTCACCTTCGTTGGCGATACCATACGCCAGCTCATCTTGTCTGACTCCGCCGCCAGCCAGGCGAAGACGCCGTGGACGCCCGTTGTGCGGCTGACTCCCTCCATCACCTGGGGGGCGACTCACCCTTGCAACCGAGTGACCCCAACACCTGAACGCCCAACCCCGCCGAACGCCCGTCAAATGATCTCCAACGACTCTCCCGCCGACTACGTCATTTTCTCTTCCCTGAATGGACGCATGGTCCAGCGACGCCAATTCACCGAGGTTGTCTCGGCACGATCCAAGAAGAGAAGCACGCCGATCAGATCATCGACTCCACCACCAAGCTCCATCATGATGATGACGGCCACCGTTTCTGACGACGAGCCTAATACCAATGCTGTCGAGTCCAGCAACCATCACCGAGAAAGCCGACAGCGAAACGCCGCCTGCTCCATTCACCGGGGCAAGGCCCCCATGGTTGAAGACTCTCGTTAGAAAAATCAAGAAAGTTTCACGGTGGACTTTGAGGGTCACACCATGTACCGTACGTCGACGGTGAATCTGGTCGCCATTGAAAGGGCACTCTCCGTCCTTCCCGAGACTCTAGAATTCTAGAGGGCCCAGGCAATGACACAGGCCACCGCCGCCCAAATTATTGATTTGGCCTCGTCGGGCCGCTCGCACTCCACTGACAGAAATGCTGCACGACCATCTGGTCCTTCGCGGCGCTCTCGACTGAATGAACGTCAGGGAAGCTTCTATTCGGGTGATGCCCGAAAAATTGTCAATCAAGTACGTGACGCCCGTAATATTATCTCTTGCCCCATGGGGATCGCGAACGCGGTGAAATACGTCATCGAGAGCAATATGACCGAAGTCACGGCACCCCGGGAGCCGACTAGCGTGATGATATGAATTCTCGCCATAATAGGTTTCCGGCTTTCACGGAACAACTCCGCCGGGTTTTCCGGCCCAAGGGTTTTCGCCCGACTAGCATTGAGCTCTATGATAGCAAGACCGATCCCTCATAGTTGTTGCTGTTATATTATACAGCCATTCGAGCAGCAAACGGGGATTAGCATGTCATGGCAAATTATCTCCCTGTGATGCTCGCGTTGACCACCATTAATTGGTTGGCGAGACTCCCGGAGGGCTCCATCGATTCCTAGGATTAGTTATGTGATATGTTTATCGCCAACTACCAGGGGACCTAGCAAAGGCCAGCCTCTCGGTATGACTTACGCTAAATATGACATGGGAGTGACGAATCCCTTCGAAGCTATATTCGCTAATTTTTAGAGTAGAGGAACACCGTCGCCGGTATCTCCAACGACGACGTAATTCAAATTTTTCAGGAGGGATTGCGGAAGCCTTCAGAGCTATTTCGCCATTTAGTTATGAATGAGCCAGCAACGCTAGGAGAAATGATCACCGTCGCCGAGCAATACGCCAATACGGAAGAAGTCGAGCATGAACAAATGCGTCCGGCCACACGAGAACCTCGGAAGGAGAAGAAGTGCTTGGACGATGATCACCGATCACCCCGGTGCATCGATCACGAAAAGTCCGAGTCCTCTCGCTCAACTACTCGAAAGAGAAAGCTCGAGTACATCATGGCTACGGAGGAGAAGACCAAGTCAAGAGGAAGGGAACACTCGGTAATACAGGAGATCCTTGATAAGCCCTATATATTTCATCCAAACAGCAGCCACACCACGCGTCGATGTTATCAACTTCAAGACTAAATACTCCAAGAATAGCGTAGTCATCCCTAGCCGGATCGGCGACGCTAGGATGACAAGAATGAACCTCACCGAGAAGACAAGGACACAGACCGCCCTGTCGAAAATGATTTTTAGGAGCCCGACCGAATGGTCTCCATGATATTTGGTGGGGCGATCGCCGCGGAGACCAAACGCCAACAAAAACTCCTTGCCCACTGAGTCAACACGATCAACGTAGGTGAGCCCGAGCGCCTCCGCTGGTCGAAAGTCTCGATTACTTTTACTTAGGATGACCAGTGGACCGACGTTTCTAAGCCGGTCCAGTTTCCACTAGTAGTGGACCCCGTGGTCCTTAAAGTGCACCTAAAGAGGGTGCTCATTGATGGAGGCAATGACCTCGATATATTGTTCAAGGGGACACTCACAGCGCTCGGCATCGACACTAAAGTGCTGGAGAAGACCGACACGCTTTCATGGAATTGTAGATGCTTTTGTGGTGATATCTTTTGAATTTTTGAACAACATGATCAAAACTTGCTACACTCTCGGTGCTTATGACATAGAATCACTTCGAGACTTTGTTCGTCGCTGAGTTATATTGCTTACCCCTTACAATACGTTGACATCTCTAGTCCTTGCAAGTGCCTTGTGATCTATATGTGAAGCTTTGTAGGTATGCATTTTATTTGCATTCTTATATTTTCGCATTGTTCTTTTATCCTTGATGTCTACATTGTCAAAGGGGGAGAAAACATGCATTTCCAAAGAAATAATTCTTGTATAATGAACGGGGGAGGATATCTTATTGCAAATGTGCATTCATTAAGGAGAAGCATATGCCTTTGAATTTTAAACTTTTTGAGTTTTTGGCTTGCCTCTCTTTTATTCGAGATCTTGATCTTTTTCATATGCCAAGTGACATGTCCTGTTCTTTCTTGAGTTTTTGATCACTTGGTTGTATTTTTTGTGCTTTCATCAAACTATCTTTTATTCTTTATGATGTTGTCAATGCACTCATTAAGGGGAAGATTGAGAAACCAAGTTGAGATGTGCCTTGGTTAGATGTATGATGAGTGATTGATATTTGTGATGTGAGAAAACAAGTTGAGATTCGCCTTGGTTAAATGAATGATAAGTGATTGACATCTGTGAGGAGTTAGTTTTAGGTTTAAGCTACTCATCTGTTTTGATTTTAAGTTTGTTCTAAGAAGATGATAATACGTTGGTGATAAAAGTTCATATGCACCGAAAGGTCTGATGTTGGGAGAAACATGTTTGCTTGTCTTATGGTGTGCAGGACTTGGATGCTACTCGATGATCGACGGTAGGTGATCAGGATCATTACCTGTCACCTTACTACTAGAACATTACTATCCAGTGCGCCGCCAAATACTAACTCCGTGTGGTTATACTGACCTTACTACAATATAATTGTTTGGAGATTTGATTTCCACAGGGTAGACTTTTGGGTAGCAGTTAGAGGAATAACAAATTTCCCGTTATGTTTCTTATTGTTCTAAATTGCTCATGTTGCCAGACAATGCATTATGCCTCAGCATTTATCACTTCATATGTTGACTACGAAATTAAGATTTAGTTACTTTTCCCAAGCTCATAGTGGTTCAAAAGGTTTTAATGGCTAAATTTGTAATTGAATTGACCAATACAATGTCGAATACTCCATTTGTTAAAAAACGTGAGTTTTTTTTACTTTGTACAGTCTCCAAAGCAAGACTCTGATTATCGATCCTAATCATAATATAAAATAACATATAATTAATCAATACTACAATGTATATCAATATATTTAATACGATATTACAAGAAAATTAAACAATACTATCTTCTCACAGCCAATTGATATGTATTACATCGAGTATTATTGGTCTCCATGCTTCCTTGGACAACTTCCATTTTGGGATGGGAGTAGTATTAAACATTGGTCTAATTTGTCTTTAGAAATTTGTAGATATTTATTTTATTTCAGTTGTTAGAGCTTAGAGCTATGAAAACCTCAAACACGACTAGTACATGTCACATCCTGCAATATAAATACAAATTTTATGAATATTTTTATGTTTTGTACAAAAATGGGAGCTGAGAAATCCTGTAGGGAACTTAGAACTCCTGTAGGGAGTTAGCTGATGTGCTCTCGCTTATCAGCCTTTTAGAACCAGGATTGAAGTACTGTGACAGGCTTTCCAGAATTTGTGCAATTAATCAATGTGTACATGACAATGGTCTCCACAGTCCACACTGAAGCAATGATCTGTGTAGGATTTGGCCTCTTCAGATTTTGATATTATTAATATTGCACCTCGCTTTTCCAAGTTATAATTTGTATGCTTTTTGAGGTCCGTCGTAATGCATGGGCATTCCGCTAGTAATGGTAGAGAAGACACTCCAGTAGAAGTCTTGAATGTTCAGGACATATCATCATGCCATTTTTTTTTCTGTTGAAATTTGTTTCTTGCATTGTATGTATAGGAGGTTATATATTCAGCACCTATTTCACCTGTTTTGTTCATACTTCTTAATTGTCCATTTCGCTCAAGTTTACCGTTTAGAGAAGAATATCTGTTGCTATGCGCGAATGCATATTTGCACTTCCCACTGACTGTACTATCTGCTTGCCTACTTACTGGTCAGATATGGGCCTGGAGAGATGTGTGCGCTTGGATGGCCTCACAGAAGTACAAATTGACAGTAAGCTGGAGGAGCTTGCCAAGGCTGGGCAGTCGCTTAAATCTAAATAGTGTCGGCCCAGCAATTTTTTTCTGCATTAAATATTCCCAAATAAGAGAAACGGCTGCAGGGATGTTCTCCTGTCATGATCTGAGTTCCAGGGATGTAGAATTAAATGCTGGCTTTGTACAACCTGTTACTGAGAATTTTACTTTCTTCTCTTGCTAGCTCTTCGCGTAATGCTCTTCAGCTGCACTGATTCTATGGTCTGTTTTTCTAAAGGTGTGAAAAACAACAAAAAGGTAACTATATAGGCACCCACTAATTTGTTGAGTGTAAAATTTCAACACACAGTGGTAATAATTCCCAAAGTAAATATTCCAAAACCGGGGTTTTGAGATTCAATTATCAACAAACCCTAGCTAGGGCGAAGGAGAGCTCGCTTGAGTGTGGGCAGTGCAACTACATTTATGGGCCTGTTTTTCTGCATGGATGTGGATGTAACGAGCAGTTGTTTGGTTGCTTGGATAGGTCGTGCTGGGCCAGGCTTGACTTATGCAAACTTGTCACGTGAGCCAGACCCAACTGAAAGACGAGATGTTCCTTCGCTCATCAGCCACACTCGGGTCGACTCATGTCGGGTTTTCAAACAGCTTCACAAAGCCAAGATTTTTCCGAAGGCGACAATCAATGGTGAAGGGAAACTATCACTGATAGTCTTTTTTTTAAGTCGGATCAGCCATAGAGGTGACCAAATTTTATTAAGGGAAGGAGATCAATTTTTTTAGAGCCATCGACGGAGGATTATCGATACTAGATGAGCAGAACAACCATATAAAAAAATTACTCAGCACAACAAAAAAACAAATACTAAGAACTTAGAAGAATCAACCAAGGAGGTTGGGAAAACCTACTGCTTTCTACATTGCCACGTCTTCTTTAATATCAGCAAACAATTGAGCCGATGTCCACGAGAGTTGTTTGAAAATCCTTACATTTCGTTTCTTCCAAATCCTCCAACAAATCAACATAAAAAGGAGTCAAAAGAAATTCTTAGAGTTTCATAGAAAACACCTCGTGTTTTCAGCCACCACTCCTAGCTGTAGGTTTGCATCACTTAGGAGTTCGAACACCGTGGTCCTTGCAAAGCCATGCTCTGGTAAATCTCCGCACACTGTTGGTATATTTGCAAGTCACGAGGAGATGCATATAGGTCTCTGTCATCTCTCTACATAACACACATGTATCACTGATAGTCTGATACCCATGCTTGTAGGACATGGATACCGAGGCAACACCCAAAGTTGTTGACGCAATCCCCAGTGCGTGCGTGGGTGTGCTCACAAAATGTGGATGGAGGAACAATAGAGGCATACGACATGGTCTGCGGCGAGGTGATGACGCTGGTGACCGCATGGGCATGCGTGAGGTGTGTTGTGTCCGTCGGCTTGATGCGTGAGGGCATGGCCAGACGCCGAGCGGTCTACGGTTGGAAGCTAGGGGTGGGCATAAAAAGCCAAGACCAAAAATCGAGCCTGAAATGCTTGAAACCGAAATCGAAAAAACCATAACCGAGTAATTCGGGCTGTATTTCGGGTATAGGGTCCAGAAAACTGAATTTTATTCGGGTGTTTTGCGTACTGGGTCCAGAAGACCGATTTGGCCCGAAGACCGAATCAGCCCAATAGCAAGGCCCGCAGCCGCAGCCTGCTAAGTGCTAAGTGCTAACTCAGTGAGGCAAGCAGGCAGCCAAGCGGCATGACCACGTGTGGCGTGTCCATTAGCGTGATTGTGGCGGCGGCCAGCGGCACTACGGTGACTTGGTGAGGCCTGACTGCCTGAGAGCTGAGGGGCGACTAGCGAAGGTTGAGGTGGTCTGGCGGTGGGCGGTGGCGAGTGAAGCCTGAATGCAGTGAGGGCGGTGAGCTGGTGAGGCCAGTGAAGCCTGAACTATTTGCAACTTTGCATGTTATTTGGTCTATTGAACCTTTGAACATGCTACTTGCTGTTTGTGTTTGGTCTATTGTGCATTTGTTCTATCTATTTGTTGTAGAAAATTTTGGTCTATTTGGGTAAAACCGAAAACTGAACTGAAATTTCGGCTAATCGAATTTTCGGTGCATGATCTTGTTCTAGGTAATTTGGGTCTTGTTACTGAAAAACCAAAATTTAAAAAGAACCGAAAAAACCGGACTGAATTTTTGGTCTGGACAGAACACCCACCCCTAAATGGCAGCGGCAGCCAGTGAAGTAGAGAGGAAAAACAGAGAAGGGAAGGAAAAGAAAAAAGGAAAAGAAAATAAGGAGAAAATTTTAGGCAGCACATTCTATGCACCGAGGGGAGATAGAGAAGGAAGTTGGCATAATATTGTCTTGTTGGACCTTTGGCCAAATTCGTTTTCGGACGATGAATAATGCCAGGAGAATTTCAGCATTTCTTACGATAATTCCCTGTAGATGGTCGAACGAAATTTGATTCAGCCTTGGACATAGAGTTGGGAGTGTGGTTATCCTAGAATAGAATTTTGGTTGGGGTTTTGGATACTGATGACGAATGTGTTGGGCTTCTCAATCACTTAGGCTCATACCTTTCAAGCTCATTGCTTTGTAAGGCTTAGACACCATATAAGTCACCAAAACACTAGACGTAGGGCTATTATCCTCTGAAAGATCTGAACCAGTATAAATTTTAGCTCTTGTTCTCTAGAGTCGATCATAGGACTTGAGAGTACCACGCTTCTCTACTGTCTATTCACCACCTCAGGTACCCCCGTAGGTGGACTGATTGTCTATCCCCCGATAGTTGGCCCGTCAAGTAGGGGGTCACGGTTTCTCTCACTAGAGTTCCATGGCATCTCCTAGTCACCTCTTCGCTAGACCTAGGACCACGTTCGTCCTTGGTGACACCACCTACATCACCAATTCAATCAGGAGACTGGTTCCCTTCGACATAGCCCCGACTATGTCGATGGCAAGGTCCCCGCTTCAGGCTCTAGACCCCTTCACTGCTCGAAAAGCGGATCAGGTCACAGCGCCTGGCTGACCATGTAATGGAGATGGTGACGGATTAGATTGCCAGGCACATGGCTGACTACGTCCTCCGATGCATCACTGGGCATCTAGCGGGAGAATAGAGGAGCGCGCATCTTCCAACTCTTCCCTTCCTCCGCCTCGAGAAGATTTTCCCAAGCATGCCAGGAGACATTTGGCTAGATGATTGACTCGACCACGTTTTACGTCGCCGACTTCGAGACTGCTTACCACGCTGTGCTCGAACGACCATCTCTTGCCAAATTCATGGCGGTACCCCACTACGCCTACTTGGTCCTCAAGATTCTAGGACCGGGCGGTGCCTTTTCAATAAAGGGGGATGTTGCCACTTCGTACGCGTGCGAGCAAGAGAGCCTCGCATTGGGTGAGGCCACGGACATCTCTGTCCGAATGGAGGAGACCGTTCAGGCGACCAAGACGACGCCAACCACGAGCATGGAGATCCCGACCAACACGCTATCAACATCGGGCTTAGCGTCCTCGCCGGCTGAGTACAAAAGTATTCAGCTCTCGGACGCCGACCCCTCCAAGATGATGCTTATTAGGACAGCGCTAGATCCTAAATAGGAAAGCGCGCTCATCAGCTTCCTCCACACCAACATCGACGTATTCGCCTGGCAACCCTCAGATATACTGGGCGTACCTCGGGAGCTGATTGAGCATGAACTCCATGTATACCCGACCGTCAAGCCGGTCAAGAAGAAGATGCGCCGTTTCGCCCAGGAGCGTAAAGAGGCTATCAAAGAAGAAGTTACCCACCTACTAGCGACAGGGTTCATAAAAGAGATGTATCATCCCGACTGGGTAGCTAACCCAGTCCTTGTAGAAAAGAAGAATGAGAAATAGAGAATGTGCATTGACTATACTGATCTCAACAAAAGATACCCTAAAGATCCTTTTCCACTACCGTGCATCGACCAAGTCGTTAATTCCACGGCTGACAGTTCACTTCTCTGCTTCCTGGATTGCTACTCGGGATATCATCAGATCAGCCTGAAGGAAGAAGATCAAGAGAAGACATCATTCATCACCCCATTCAGTGCATATTATTACATTTCAATGTCTTTTGGACTAAAGAATACAGGGGCTACATACCAGCGTGCTATTCAGCGTTACCTAGCTGATCAGATCGGCCGTAACGTTGATGCTTATGTGGATGATGTCGTCATCAAATCCAGAAGACCAGAAGATTTAATTCCTGACCTCCAAGAGACTGTAAACAACCTTCGCAAATTCCGATGGTGGCTCAATCCAGACAAGTGCGTATTCGGGGTGCCGACCGAAAAACTGCTCGGTTTCATCGTCAACAGTCAGAGAATTGAAGCAAATCCAGAGAAGATTTATGCAATATTGAATATGGCCAAGCCCAGCAGCGTCAAGCACATTCAGCGGCTCACAGGCTGCATGACATCACTCGGGCGATTTATCTCTCGACTGGGCGAGCGCGGAATGCCTTTCTTCAAGTTGCTGAAAAAAGAAGGTGATTTCATATGGACGCCAGAGGCCGACCAGGCTTTCGCCGACCTCAAGAAGTTTCTTTCTTCTCCATCGGTCCTAGTTGCACCGACCTCTGGTGAAACACTGCTCCTCTACATCGCCGCCACGACCCACGTGGCCAGCACCGCCATGGTCATCGAGCGCCCGGAGGAGGGGCACGCCTATCCAGTTCAAAGGCCGGTATATTTCATATCTGAGGTACTCAGGCCATCCAAAGTCCGATACCCTCAGGTTCAGAAGCTCCTGTACGCCATTCTCATCACCACCAAGAAGCTCAAGCATTATTTTCAGGCTCATTCGGTGGAGGTTATCACTGCATTTTTACTCGGCGATATTCTCCAAAACAGGGACGCAACTGGTGGATCGTGAAGTAGGCCATCGAATTGGATGAATATACCCTCGATTTTAAGCCCCGCACGGCCATCAAGTCACAATCCCTCGCTGACTTCGTTGCTGAGTGGACTGAGATTCAACTCCCGCTGACGACCGAGTTTCAAGAGTATTAGACTATGTATTTCAACGGCTCGCTCAACATTGATGAGGCAGGAGCGGGAATTCTTCTTATATCCCCTCAAGGCAAAAGACTAAATTATGCTCTTCAGCTATTATTTATGGCGTCTAATAATACAGCCGAGTATGAAGCACTCCTTAGTGACTTGCGAATCGCCATTTCCCTTGAGGTTTAAAGATTAATGGTATATGGAGATTCTAAGTTAGTTATCAGCCAAGTCAACAAGGATTGGTCCCACACCAACGAGAAGATAGATGCTTACTGCAAGGAGATCTACAAGCTAGAAGGCAAGTTCAGTGGGCTCGAGTTTCATCACGTCCCTTGGGACGATTATTCGGCTGCTGACTTCTTGGCTAAGCTTGGCTCATCGAGATCCCCTATTTTGGGTGGTGTTTTTCTCCAAGAACTCCCGAAGCCATCAATTTAAGATGATGAAGTTCAACCTTCTGAAGCCGAACAAGCTCCATCCGTATTTGTTATCACCGACAATGAAGAAGACTAGCGACAACTAATCATTAATTTCATTCTCAATGCCAAAGCTCCTGAAGACAAAGATGCAGTAATTCGCCTTTTCAGGAGGAGCAAACAGTATGTTGTGGTGGGATCAGAGTTATATAAAATAGTTGCTTCAACCCGAGTGCTCATGAAGTGTGTCAGCAAATTAGAAGGGTCAAGAATCCTCAAAGAGATACACTCGGGCATTTGTGGAAATCATGCTGGCGCCCGGACACTGGTCGGTAAAGCCTTCAGGTCAGGATTTTATTGGCCAATTGCTAATGAAGATGCCAAGCTCCTAGTCTGTAGCTGTCAGGGCTGTCAATTTTTTGCCAAGCAGCATCATCTCTCTGCTCAAGCTCTCCAGACCATCCCATCTTCATGGCTGTTTGCATGCTGGGGGCTTGATATGGTTGGACCTTTTCCAAAGGCCCCCCAGAGTTATGATCGTCTTTTTATTGCCATTGACAAATTCATCAAGTGGATAGAAGTCATGCCTTTAAGGATCAGCACAGCCAAGAAAGCCACAGAGTTCATCCAAGATATAGTATACCGCTATGGCGTTCCTCATCAGATTATTACAGATCTTGGGACCCAATTTACCGACAATGATTTTTGTGAATTCTGCGAAGATCAGTGTATTGAAGTCAAGTATGCTTCTGTTGCACATCTAAGAGCAAATGGTCAAGTTGAGCGAGCCAGTGGCATGATACTCTAAGGATTAAAAGCCAGAATTTTTGATTCCCTTAATAAGTATGGCAGTCAGTGGATGAAAGAATTGCCAGCTGTTCTTTGGAGCCTTCGCACTTAGCCCAGCTGAGCCACTGGTCGGACTCCTTTTTTCCTTGTATACGGATCGAAGGCCATTTTACCAGTGGACATGCTGCACGAGTCCCGCAAGATTCAGCACTATGAAGAAGGCGCAGTCAAGCAGATAAGAGAAGAAGATATTGACAGTCTCGGAGAAGCTCGCTTAGCTGCAGCAATACAATCCGATCAGTACTAGCAAGGTTTGCGAAGGTACCATGACCGAAATGTGCGTGGTCGGTCTTTTCAAGTCGGGGATCTAGTTCTTCGCCGAGTACAATCTGCAGTCGGCGCCCACAAGCTATCGGCTCCATGGGAGGGACCGTACATTATCTCCGAGGTCACTTGACCAGGTTCATATCGCCTAATACGTGAAGATGGTCAATGGATTGCAAACTCCTAGAATATTGAACATCTTCGTTATTTTTATCCTTGATGCAATAAGCTAAGTCCTTGTTTTGGATTAATAAAGATGTTCTATTTTTTCCGCTCTCCTTCTTTCTTTCTTCTTTGCCCGACCCCCGAGCGTTCGAAGTTTTGTCACTTTAACTTTGAGTCCATGATCCGCTCTGGCATGGTTAAATTATTCTTTCGCCTGCTCGGGGGCTTGGTTTTTTGTTCTATGATTCACCTAATTACTTTTAAGTGTTATTTCTTGACTACATGTGACGCCTATGGTTCCAAACAGCATGCATGTGGCTCAAGTTTCCTTGTGCTATGGGCCTAAGCTATAGCATACAGTCAGAAACTAACCACAAATGGTCGGGCATAGAACACATTTATAAAGAGGAAAGCATTGTTTCATTACACAAAAGGTATATATACAATTGTTTTTTTCTACAATATTTCTCCTACTCGGCAGGTTCAGTCAGATAAGTTTCCAAGTCCGTGACAAGGACATTAGCCGTCTCCTCCACCTCCGAGTAGATGCGCTCCACATCGGACTCTTCAACGGTCGCCGGCCATCCCGCTTGGATGTAGTCCATGCGCGCTGTCGGATATAGTACTCGGACAATCCCAAGCGCGTGCATAGCTATCGACCGAACGAAGTCTCGGGCTTGCTCCCGTAGACATGTCACCGACCCCTAGAGCCGTTCCATGCACTGCTCCGTCGACCACACGGTGCTAGCTGGTTCGCTATCAATCATCTTGATGAGCGTCTCTGTACTAGCCCGGTAGTGGTCTCGCTGCGCCTGAGTGTTGCTCAAACGCAGCTCGAGGTCGGCAAACTAAGCGTTCACCCGCCAATGAAGCTCTACAAGCACAATATTGTTTCAGAGAAAACTTCATCAAGAATGGCAAAGAAAAAATCTAAGCCGGTGGTCCGTACTTTTGTACTCACTGAACCACTTGGTAGTGGCTGCTTCAGATTCCTTAAGCTTCTTTTCAAGCTCGGTGATCTTGGCCTCCGCCTGCGATGCCCTAGCAATGGCTTCATCCCTCTCGGTCAAAGCCGTTTTGGCTGAAGCGACCGATCGGTTTGCCAAACCAGTGGCTGTCTCAAACCGTTCCTCCGCCACCAGCCATTCTGTTACACAAGCACTGATCAAATACAGTCGCAATAAGCAGTACTAGCGATAAAAAGTGATCAAGCACTTACCATAGGAATGGATTTTAAGCTACCACGGAGGATGTCGTTATCTCTCTCTGACCTCCTCAAGTCGGCATCCCTCTGCGCCAACTGGCCAGTTAGCTGCTGGACTCGGGCGTTTAACGCCCCCAAGTCCAGGATGGGAGTGGGGCAGTTAGCCCCTGTGCTCTCAACCACCTGGCTCACAAGGCGCTGCACAAGACAAAACAAGTTAGTCTAAATGCATATATTAAGTTATGTATAAAAAACTAATATTTGCAGGAGGACTTACGCTGGTCGTCCGGCCAAGCCGGCTGAGTGCCTCGTAGCACTCGGCCACCCTCCTCTTGATTGCTCCAGTCGGGCCACCGACTGCCGCACTAATGGCAGGTGGTGGCATCTCCCCGACCACGACTTCGGCGGGGTCGGCCTCCTGTTGTGCCGCCTCAGGGCGATCAGCCGTCTTTGGTGCTGTCGGAGGCATCTCCACATCCACCGCCGTCGTGACGGATACGACCATCGGTGACAGATCAACAGCACTCGCCACCGCTATAGTTGGCTGCACCAAGTCTGATACGGCAGCACTCGGCGTCGCTGTGGTCGGCTACACCAGAATAGGTGCAGCGGCGCTCGGCCCGCTTGGTGTTGGGATGCCTGACACTTGCGCCCCACTCGCTGCGACCACTAGCTGATCGATCGCCCCAACGAACACCACCAAGTCGGTGGTGGGGGTGGCCGTAGCTGGGGGATCAGCGCTGGTCGGGTCAGCCCCACCGTTCCCAGACAGTGGCAGAGGAGTGCTGACCAAAACAACAAAAGTTAAGTTTGAATTAAGTTTAATTATTTGATTCAAATCAATGGCAGAAAAATTTACTATGCCGACTGCCGGAATGCCAACCTCTTCATTTGCCGCCTGGAGCCCGAAGTTGCTCCGACCGGCGGTGACGGTGGTGGAGGTGGTGGTGGTGGTGGTGTCGATTCAGATGAAGACGGCGCCGCAGCGTCGCCAGTCATCGGCGCAGCCTCGGATGTCTCCAAGTCGGCACCAGCCTCTCTAGGGAAAAACGACGGCACCTTAGGGGTCGCCTTCTTCGCCGTCGCCGTCTTTGTCGCCGTCTTTTTCACCTTCTTCGCCAAGGGAGGGCAAACCTCTTTACCCTTCCTCTTCTCCTTGGTCGGCCCGGCGTGCGGGTCGATATCCTTCTACCCAACCACCTGAGACTGCTCGGGCAGCGGCTGCAGAGAGCAATATACCTCTCGGCCCTGCACATTTCAACACTCAGCACCCGGCTGGTGATGTTATTAAAATCATCAACATCAAAAAGATCATTCTTACTGGCAGTCAGGGGCGGCTGAGCTTGAAGGCCTTAGGGTCGGCACTAGGGTTGAGGCTAAGCCGATCGGCGAAGATCAGCTTCACCCTCTTCTTAACCTCATCCGACGACAAGTACTCGGCCGTCTCCCTGGTCGGGTCATCCCTGCCCGAGTACTCATACGCTGGGTGGGTCCTCAACTTCAGCGGCTGGACCCGGTGGGACACGAAGCTGAGCGCCACGTGGACGCCCGATAAGCCCTCTGCTCAGAGCTTCTTGATCATCTTGACCAGCTCATCCACC
>KE370885.1:529202-543906 GCA_000418225.1 Zizania latifolia
GATCTCCGGTGAAAGGGCCGGCTCATGGTTGGCGACGTAGAACCACCCCGAGTGCCAGCCCTTGTTGGAGGTCGGGAGCAGCACCGGGATGTACTCGGCTGCCTTCCCATCCCTCAGCTGTAATTCGCAGCCGCCGACCACCTTCTTCTTGGTGTTCGGCCTCAGACAAAAATAATGGCAGAAAAGATTGAAATGTAGATCAATGCCAAGATAGGCTTCGCAAAGGTGGACGAAAATGGCGATGTGCAAGATAGAATTGGGGTTAAGATTGTAGAGTGAGATATCATAGTGGTGGAGGATGCCGCGAAAGAAAGGATGGGCTGACAAACCGAACCCACGAGAGAAGAAAGACTCAAACACCACGATCTCGTGGGTGTTTGGGGTCAGGAACGCCTCGCCGCCCGCGGAGCGCCACGCCGACAGCGCACTCGGCGGGAGTTCGCCCCACTTCTCCAGCAGCGACACCACCCGCTTCTCCGCCCTCGACTTCTGAAACTCCGCCGACTAGTCAACTTTAGCATTGGGGTCAAGGGCTGCCATTGGAATGGAAAGTGGTGGCGCTACGGGCTTGAGGTTGAAGAGTCGCCTCGCCTTGCGGTAGCACACGATGCAACTGCAGTGGCGATTAGGGTTGTGAGGCGCCAGTGAATCAAGGCTCATGGAAGAAGATGAAGGCTGGGGGCTTAAAGTGTGCGGAAGGATGAAGCACCCTCAATTGGGCTATTTATAAACCTCCCGAGCGACGGTTTGGGCCCCCGATGTGCCGCGATTGCCTCGGGACGCGTCTCAAAGCAATCTTCGATATTAACTACGCCGATCAACATATTTTTAACCCATCCATCTAACTGATGATTGCAGATCCAACGGTTGGTAGCAGAAAGCAAATTGACACCTACAGTTTTTAAAACTGTACTTGCGTCCGCGAGGCATCCTTGGAACTAGCGTGGGTCCCATTGATCCTGTCGATTCTGATAGGCGCCAGTCTACGGCAGCAGACGTCTTTTAGCCAAAGGAAGCCTATAAGTACTCCATTGCGCCGAACTACTCTAACTGACACCTTTTCGCCAAAAAACCACTCGATGGGCCTATCTGTCCCTATGCACAAGTCGGTTTCACCGGATGCCAATACACCAAATGTGCGGGATTTAAAAAAACTCTCTGATTCTGGAGCTTATTTTACTTAAGAAACTCCAGTCTCGGGGGCTGTACCCGGTAGGTGCACCTGAGCTACACCGATCGGGAAAAATTCATCAAGACTAAGTTCTGAGGCCCTTTTTGACTACTCAACTTCATCTGCGCACCGCAAAGAGCTCGGGGGCTGCTGTCGGGGATATGATCCCGGGTTACCTCCCGAGTTGTTTTATGATGATCGAGTAAAGGAGGGGTCAACAGACTCAACATTAAAGACGACCAGTCAACGTTTCATATTCTTCAGACAGCTAGCCGTCGGGACCTGAAGGCTCCTTGAGTCTAGCACTCGGGAGGCCTTCCCGACCACAGGTACTCGGATGGTCGCCATCAAGAGCCAGGCTGTCATTAAGCTCCATGTTGTACAGTTATTATTACTGTTATCTCTTAGAGTTATTGCCTATGAACTGACCGTTTATCCTCATAATTGGTCATTAATGGGGCATATTAACTACAATTTATAACCCCCGATTCCTCTCATATAAAGGGACCGGAGGGAGCCTGTAAAGGGCAACGTTTCCGAGATGATTTCATAGGCTTAAAGCTATTCATGCCCCAAATCTCATTCAACACTCACAGGATTAGGGTTATTATCCTCCGGGAGACCCGAACCTATCTAAAAATCCCCCCTGTCTCTTAGTTATAGATAACCATCAAGATTCGTCCACAGCACTCCCCATCGTCTAACCAAATCCATACTGCGGGTACCCCCATGGTATACTATTGTTTCATACACAACGATAGGTAGTAAAAAGTATCCTTAAGTACTTGAGAAGAACCGAGGATATGTTCCTGGTTTATGGAGGTAAGGAGGAGCTCATTGTAAATGGTTATACCGATGCCAGCTTCCAGACCGATAAGGATGATTCGCGATCGTAGTCTAGATTTGTGTTCTGCCTCAATGCAGGCGTAGTGAGTTGGAAGAGTTCCAAGCAAGAAACAGTTATAGATTCAACGATAGAAGCCGAGTATATTGCAGCTTCAGAAGCTGCGAAGGAGGCAGTTTGGATCAGAAAGTTTGTTTCTGAGCTGAGTGTTGTCCCTAGTGCGTCCAGTCCAATGGATCTCTATTGTGATAATAGTGGTGCCATTGCGCAAGCCAAGGAGCCTAGGTCGCACCAGAAGTCCAAGCACATACTGCGGCGCTATCACCTGATCTGTGAGATTATAGATAGAGGTAATTAAAAATATGCAAGGTGCACACGGATTTGAACATAGCCGATCCGTTGACGAAGCCTGTCTCACAGCCCAGGCATGAGGCGCACTTGAGCTCTATGGGTATTAGATACTTACGTGAGTGAGTTGAGTGTATGTGAGAAGAAGTTATTTTATCTATGCTGATGTACATTTGGATAATTGGTTATCTTGTTCCTTGAATAAATATCTTATACATTAATCAGCAAGTTGATGACTTATTTGTGCGACTCTTTGTGTTACGATGTTATTCTAAATGATCCTTGATCTGAGATCGTCATGTGGGATAGTGATGATTTATAGATTAGCATATATGTCTGACTGATGATCATGTTTCACAGATCATAGACATAGAGATGTCAAATCAGTGATGTAGACTCATGTTAGTGAATATAGAGTTGGATAGACCCACCTTAAGATACTGCTGGGATTGTTATTTTATATGTGCCATCAATTATCATCTCAAATGGTGTACCTACAGAATCCTTAGACCTGAGATCGTCATTGATTCTAGAATGTGTAGTAGCACACTTAGGGGCTTCCAAACGCTATTCCGTAACAGGGTAGCTATAAAGGTTGCTTTCGGATGTGTCACGAAACATGTCGTGGGATGTGAGCGGTCAAGATGGATTTACCCCTCCTACATAACGGGAGAGATGTCTCTGGGCCCCTCGAGGTAGTCAGATTGAAAAGTGCATGGCCATGCCATTGTGATCAAAGAGTTGATCATGATTAAGAGGATAGAGTTGGGGTTAAGATCTACAAGAGAAATGCGATAATGATAAAGAAGACTACGGAGAAAAGGATGAGCGGGGAGACCAAGCCCACGGAGAAGGAAGGGTTCAAAAAGGACCACTTCCCCGGTCTTCGGCATCAAGAAATCTTCCCTGGCCGCCACTCGCCATCCTAAGATCACCTGGGCCAGTAGGAACTGCTCCACCTCCAACGTCGCTTGCTTCGCCCGTGACATCACTGACTTTTGCCATTCGGTGGAGCGCACCGGACTGGCGGGGGTCATGGGCTTGAGTTGGAAAATTTAGCACGTGATGTAGTGGCAGACGATGCAATAGCAGTGGCGACCTAGATGGCAAGAAGCCAGTAGGCGAAGGTGAAGACAAAGGTGGAAGAAGACAAAAGGAGATGGATAGTTGCGGCAAGGTTTAGGCGAGGATTCGAAATGCCAGCGTGTAGGGGATGACGAAGGGAAGCGGCTTAAATAGATGCGCAATCTCCACCATGATGTCAGCCACGATCATTGTGAACTAGCGTTGCTTCAATTGCCGCGCGTGCCTCGGTCATGCTGACAAGATGGTTCAGCTTCTCTATCTGCGCCCGACAACTATCACTGGACCAATCAGAGCAAAGATGACCGCCTGTCCCCTCGCCTGCAACGCATTTATTATGACTAGAGCGAGCCAAAAAGTTGCTTTTCTCCTCGATCCTGAAGACAATCGGTGGAGTCCGTGACGCATGAGCACCCTGATGCCTGTGGGCTCACGTGCTCGGGGCCTCGCATTCTCGGGGCTCACCCGCTCAGGGGCTCAAGGCCTCAGTTGCGCTCGAGACCTCCATTTCTCGAGGCCTCGAGCAGACGACTGCACCTGACGACCGACCAGGCTCGAGTGCAAGCATGTTCCCGACTGATGTCCATGCTTGACCACTGCTCACCATCAAACATTCAAGACCCAGCTCCACTAAAGTCCCAATTTCATTCCATGGGGATTTTGATCAATATACTTTTTGTCCATTTGGCTCGAGGTTCGGGGGCTACACTGTGTGGATACACCTATACGGTGCACCTCACACATTGAAGATGATTTTTTTAGATTCGTCGGACTTCAACAACTCTAAAGACATGAAGGATCAAATTGAAGATGAGCTCCTCCTAGCTTTATTCAAGCTGAAGACTTTGGCCAAGCTATGAAGAGCTCAGGGACTGCTATCAGGGATATGCTCCCCGTGTATCCCGCGATAGGCTTATCAGCCTAGACCAAGAGCTGGCCAAACCCATCATTAGAATCCAGTATGGCCCATGAAGAGAGGTTTGATTCCGATAAGAAATATTAGATCCTTATTTAGAAATAGAACTCTATATCCAGTGTAAAGAGATATACTTGTACTAGGATCCTTATAATTAAGAAATGGGACCCGGGTTCGGTATGTAATTCTGGATATCTAGGTACCGACTCAGGATAGAGTCCTAGGTTTGTTGGGCTCACCCCTTAACTATATAAAGGGGGCGAGCCACCCCCTTAGAGGCATCCAATCTCAATTTCTTTGGCTCAGCTTTCAAGCTCATTACTTTGTAAGGCTTAGACACCATATAATCCACCAAAACATTAGACATAGGGCTATTATCCTCCGGGAGACATGAACCAGTATAAATCTTGGCTCTTATTCTCTAGAGTCAATCATAGGACTCGAGAGTACCATGCTTCCCTGCCGTCTATTCACCACCTTGGGTACACCCGTGGGTGGACTAATCGGCTATCCTCCAATAATCACCTAGTACTAGACATATTAGTGCCATTGTGCAAAGTAGTGTCCTCGTCTGCTACTAAAAGGCTTATCTTTAATACTGGTTGGTTTTCCCACCCAGTACTTATGATGTTATTATCAGGTGGAATCCCTATCTTGTACTAAAATAAAGATTTAGTACTGGTTATAACTACCAATGACTTTTCATATCTTTTTTACCATTGTAGTAGACTTTTACTACCGGTTTTAATTGTGATAGATACTAGAGGATGAGATGAAAGGCTAACATTATGGTAGTGTGACATCGCCTATTTGATATTTTGTAGCAGTGGGTGTATGGTGACGACAATGAGCAAATTGTTGAAATAAAGGGGCAAGATGGAGACTAGCAACCTCATTTTAATATCAAATTGTTCCAATGAGTTGGGAAGGATAAGATATATGATATAGCTTTTCAGACATACTGCTATGAGGGTACGAAAACTAGTACATTGAGTCAACCTTGGCTAGGCAGGTACAAACGATAGAACATCCTTATGGGCACTACCACAAAAACAGTCTTTAGTGACGGAGCTTTACTGATGGATAAATGATGCGCGTCACTAAAACACTTTTAGTGACAGACTATTTTTAACGCGTCAGTGATGTTGCCTTATTAATGATGGGTCATAATGTGTCCCATCACTAAAGAGGGGGCACCCCCATTAGTGATGGGTCGAATTACCACCCGTTACTAATGGGTCAAAGAATACATGACGAGCGGCAACTATCGCTCGTCACTACTGATCTAGTGATAGGCGGTAGTTTTCGCCCGTCACTAATGACTAGATCATTAGTGATGGGTGGAAACTATCGTCTGTCACTACTTATGTGTATAAATAGGCGGGCGTCAACAGAATACTTTCATATCGCGCAGAACCCTAAACCCTAGCGGCCACGCGTTCTCCTTCGCCGTCGCTCTCCATGCATTTCATCGTTGTTCTCCTCTGCCATCGTGGCCTATGTCCCATCATTGCCTCCTCCGCCAGTCTTCGTCTCATCGCAGCCTCCTCTGCTGGTCTCTTCTTCCATCGTCGACCCTCCTCGTCGCCTCATCTCGCGCATCTTTCTCCTAAGGTCCTCCTCAACCTCCTTCTCCTACTCCTACTCCTGCTCCTCTGTGGAGGCTAGGGTTTATTGCTTTGTGAATATGTTGCTTTGTAAATATATATGTTGCTTTGTGAATATGTTGCTTTATGAATATATATGTTGCTTTGTGAATAGCTCAATGAAGAAAAGGCTATTAGTATGAGGATGTGTGTCACACACAATATTCAGTTTTGTTTATTACGGTTTATGCAAGTATTATTGTATTTTTTTCATCGTTATCAAATATAACAAGAATTAGGAACATGGCAAGCCTCCCAAGTGATCAACGGGGCACTCTCACCAGACAACGTGCTTTCAGTAGTAGACGGATCCCTATGGTACCGACTTATGTTCCTAACAATTGTCTCCTAAAGATCAATTATTATGTTCACGGCGGGCGTCACCAGGTTTATACATTGTACATTGTATATTCTGTTTATGTAGTAATAAAATTAACAAACTGATGTAATATTATCTTACTGTTGTAGTTTCTAACAAAAAACTTTGACGATATCAATAACATTCACGCTGATGATACCCATACGATATTAATAAAATATGGGTGCATCAATGAGGTTGAGGTTGCGAGCTGTGGAGGCAGGGTATGCCTCCACAAAGGGTGGTCCGCATTTAGTAAAAGAGCCGACCTAACAGAAGGGGGCTATATGGTACTAACAATGGGATATGACCCATTGTTTGTTATGGCCAAATTTTACAATAACTTTGATGATGAGAAAACTGCAATAGCCATAAATTTTACAATAACTCTAGTGTATGTGAGATAAACCTTAGGTTCTATTGAGAACAAATATACTAGTCATAGTCACGAGAACAAACACTAGAAAAGAAACACAAGAGAAAATTATCTTCGACAAAATATACTTGATGGTCTAGAGACACAAAAACTTGAACTACGTCACATATGTGTATGTGTATGAGTTCTTAAGCCTCTAGCAACAAGAAGGATGGGTGCAGAAAATTTCAGCTCAAACCAAAAGCGAAAATCAATGACTAAAAGATAAATTAGCCTCCAAAACAAGAATCAAACAATGGATTCATAAGAGAGATGTTAGAAGGAGAAGAGCACGTACAAATGTAAAAAAATCTTCTTTATTACTCACAAAGATCAGCCCTATAACAAGATTTTTTCACAAAATGCTCTAACCTATTACAAGACTAAACCTATCCTCTTATAACCCTATCGAAAGATTCTCACAATGTTGACAGCTTCAAGGGATGCTCCAACCACTAGCCATTCCCCTCTATTTATAGGCTAGAAAGCTTGGCTTGCAAGTTTCCTTGCCCTACAAGCTTCTTGGGAAGGTTATCTTGTAAGTTTCCCACCAAGCTTGTCTCACAATATTCCTGGCAAATCCTGAATGTCTACTTGTTTTAACGATTCCCGTTGATCCAGAAGGAATTTTGACATGAAACTTATTCCATTGGAAAGCTTATAAAATTAGCTCTCCGTCCATATGCAGAACATTGAAAATGGAGTCCGTATGTGACCTGGGCGATGATTTTAGTGTTTGCTGCTCCTGGAGGCCGAGATGGACTCGAACACGATGTGGGTTGGGCCTCCAACTCAACTTACACGCCCTCGCTGATCTTCTCTGTCTCTTGGCCTCCCACAGTTTTACGATCAAATCGTGAAACCCTTGTACTCTTCTTGCTTTACCTTAAGCAATCGTTCTGATATTAACACGTGTCCTCCATCTTGCGATCTTTATTGCCAGCAAGTCTCTCCCGCTCCCGATCCTTCGAGCCACATTGTCACTTGCACCGGCCTCCCCTTCGCTCAACTTTGTTAATATACCGTCTTCATCAACCTTTCTCCCATGACTTGCTTAATCTTCATGTGTACCTACTAGGATCATCCTCGACTTCACCCAGCCTCCTTGATCGTCCGGCACCAAGCTCCCCACTTGGTCCTGATCACCTGCCATCGACCGTCGAGTAGCATTCAAGTCCTACACACCATAAGACAAGCAAATATATTTCTCCCAACACCGGACCTTCTGGTGCACATAAACTTTTATCACCAACGTATTATTCTCTTTTTAGAGCAAACTTCAAACCAAAACAGATGAGTAGCTTAAACCCAAAACTAACTCCTCACAAATATCAATCACTCATCATTCATTTAACCAAGGCATATCTTAACTTGGTTTCTCACATCATAAATATCAATCACTCATCATATATCTAACCAAGTCACATCTCAACTTGGTTTCTCAATATTGTACTGATTTTTTTTCTTCGGGTAGGAGTACAGGGTGACCATGAAGGAGGCTATTCAAAACATGTACAGCCTTAAGCAATTTATGGTGGGTAGACAAAGAGAAACATGCGCAGCGTCTGGAATGTTGTATGGAGAGAAACATGAATGAAAGATGACATTTTGTATTATGGAAAGTGAATACAAGATATCTTGTACGAATCTTAAAGCTAGTTTAATGGTTACAGATAACTAGGCTGAATGGGTATTTTTCCAGATAATCCGAATATGAGTTATCCAAATTATCCGAATCTATATTTGTATTCATCGGATACCAATAATATCATATCTGTTTATATCCGAAAAAATCTAAATCTGAAAAAAAAGATCCAAATCCATTTATTCTAGATTCGGACGAAAACTATCCTAATTATTTTCACACCTAGCTGGACATGAACATGGTGTGCTGTTTCCCAGCTGTAACGACGTGTCTGGCGTTCCGTGTTTCCCGTGCGTAACAAATCGGTCGGGCATGGCATGGCATGGCTGTTCCACCAGCTTGAAGAAAACACCTCGTCAAACCAGCCCAAATTAAAGGGAAACATCCGGTTTTAATGCTTAAAATGGCGGAAAGGAGAATCTGATAAGTACTTTTACCACTATTTTCACATGTAGAGATTTTTTTCTTCTGTTTTGCGTACAACCTGCGCGCATTTATTCAAAATATGAGATAGGAACGTTACGTAGAGCAGTGGAGCTGGTGCGATCGTAACAGAAGTACATTATTTGGCGAAAAATTATTGGAGATCACTATATTGATCGATTGAATGGTGGCAGGCATGCAGGTTTGTCATGGGCTGAAGGGTAGGGATGGATACCGATGTGAAAATATCTAAATTATCTATATTTGTATCTGATAAATTATAAATGTGAATATCAGTATTTGTATTCGAATTAAATGTGGACGATAAATAGAAACATCCGAATTCGTTTGGTAAATGTGGATATGGAAACGGATATCCGAATTTCTGTTGAACGTGGATATGAAAAGGGATATATTCGTATCCGTTTTAGGATTTTACACAGATCAGAATATTAGAGACTCAAGATAGCATGACATCACTATATTAATATGAGTGGTTTATTTATTCTTTATTTAATTATAAAATACTTAGATTAGTAGTGGTTTTTTAGTAGTGCAAGATAGTATGATGATTAAATCGTCGTTTACTTTTTATTTATAAAAAATTGATTTGAATTTGAATAAATTCTTAAAGTAGTTATGAAAAATGGTTTTATTTATACACTTCATGATCATACAAGCAATAGAACATATGTATATAATTTGAGTGTTTGATATTATATATTATTGTTGCTCTAAACATACATTATTGAAGTGTAGAATAGAAAAAAAATAACTACCGCATATGTTTCTATTACGTTGCTAAAGTGTAAATATTTGGTTGTTTGATTGATTTTGTTCAATTCACAAAATTTTAATTGATTATATTTGTGGTGCATGTTTATATGTACCATTCATAATTTTTATTGATTAATCGAATTTGATCAATTAAAATATAAACGGATTTCACACTTTTTATTTTTATATTTATTTCAAGTTAAACTTAGTAAACATCTGGATTCAGATTCAAATTCGAACTATCCTTCTTATATTCGTATTCGAAAATCTCCATATTCGTATTTAAATCCAAAATAAAATATGATAAATAATGACATCTAGATTCGATTCCATGCGTATCAATCTGAATCCATTCCTACTGGAGAGGATCTTGATGATCTCTTTGAAGATCGTGGAGTCGCCGGTAGCAGTGCTGCCGTCTATCAAGAACCTATCCGACTTGGCCGTCCAAGTGTAACCGGCGTTGTTCACCTTGTCGTACAGATCACCCCAGCGTCCTTGAAGCTGTGACGCCTCCAATGGCGCAGTAAGCCTGTCACTCACGCGCATCAATCAATGCACGCAAACAAATATTTTTAAAATAGAAGTTAATTACTTTTGACATCTGCACTAAGAATTAATCCAGAGCTCAATAGGTACAAGGAGCTCCACGAGGTACTTCATGCGACCAGCAGGTCGCGCTCGTTGCCGTCGCCGTTGATGCCGAGGCACACGAGGGCGGCCTAGGATTCCGACGAGTCGCCGGTCTTGTGGACATGGTGGTACGCCGTCCACTGGCCGTTGCCAATCTCGACCCGGTAAAAGGTGTGGCCGATGAAGTCCCACCAGTCATGGTCGGCAGCTTAGCAGAGGATGCACTACCACAGAACTACTTAAAAATAGCGTCATATTAATATCAGTTATTTTTAAACCGACACTAAAACTATATCACTGTCGGTTTAAAGATAGAAGTCGTTAATTTTTCGAACTTTAACGGAATCAGCACTGTTGCGATAATATCAGTGCCGGTTTCTGACACGAACCGACACTGATGGCATGAATCAACACTGAAAGTGCCGTAACAGTACCGGTTTGTGGCATGAACCAATACTGAAAGTGGTGCAATAGTACCGGTATTTTGCACGAACCGACACTGATGTACTGCTATAAAACTATAGCACGAGCTGGATAGTGAGGCGATCGAAATAGTCCAGTGTAGAACAGTGCCAGAGACCAAAGCTTTGTGGAGACAAGATTTTGGTAAGATATTTTGTTATTTATTTTCTTCTTACCATTGTTACCTCTTCATGAATTTAAATCTTGTGCACAATACTTGCTCTTAAAGGATCGAATTGAATCTTTAGAGACCATGTTGAATGTATGCTTGTACACATTTATTTCTCTTCATAGATAAAATTGAATGTATGGAGGCTATGTTGATTTAGTGATTGTAGATATTAATTGCTCTTCATGGATAGAATTAAATACATGGAGGCCATGTACATTATTTCTTTTTCAACGATGGAATTAAATATATGGAGGCCATGTTGATCTAGTGGTTATACACAGGAGTTATTCTTAATGGATTGAATTGAATGTATGGATGCAAGATAAATTTTATGAAAATTGCTCTTAGCTTCATGGATTACTCTTCATGGTTAATAAATGTATGGAGGTCATGTTGAATTTATTTTTAAAATTTAACATGACCTCCATACAACGTCGACGTGATTGATCTTCATAACCTTTTCATACGAGTGTTAAAATAAAAAATTGAAATTACTTTTTAAATTAAAAAATAAAGCATTAAACTAATGGATTAATATATGGTACGATTACGTGATTGATCTTTATAACATTCTAAAGGTAGATTCTCTACGTCGGAACATATATTTTCACAATTTTTCTAGAAGAGTATTAAAAAAAATTTGGAAATATTTTTAAAATAAAAAATGAAATGCTAGACTAATAAATTAACTTGAATCTTGTAGGAATGAAACGTTCCGAAGGTAGATTCTCTAGGCCGAAACAAGTACCGACAAATAATGATGGTTCAAGATATGAGGTAATTAAATTATCATTATCGATTATTTAAAAATATCGGCATTTTTATGTGCATGCAAGTTAATTATGCGAGATTAATTATAATGATATGCAGGTGGACCGCTCATGGATGTAAAATGATCGTGGGCCTGAGTTCATTAATGGTGTGCATGAAGGGTAGCTGATAGTCAAAGAAAACACGTGCGGCAATACTATAATTGACCATGATAGAGATAACACATTATTTGATGCTAATGATGAAGACATCGATCAAATGTTGTGTGATGGCGAGGAAGACTTCACTAGTGACAGACAACATGAAAAGTTTCAGCGTATGATAACTGACTCTAAAACACCAATATAATCGAACAATAAAGAGGAGCACAATAAGTTGAATGTGATGCTAACACTGATGCAAATGAAGGCTAGCAACGGTTGGTCCGATAAGTGTTTTAATGAGTGGTTGGTATTTTTGAAAGATTTACTTCTAGCGGAAAATGTTCTGCCTGAAAGTACTTACTATGCCAAACAGGTTGTCTGTCCGTCAACGCTTGAGGTAGAAAAAATCCATGCATGTGTAAACGACTGTATGTTGTTTCGTAATGAGGACGCGAGCCTAGAAACATATCGCATTTGCAATGCACCACGGTTTAAGCAGAGCACCAATAGTAGCGAGAGCAAAGACACTACAGATGCTGGGAGACAAAAGAAGAAAATCCTGATTAAGGTGGCTTGGTATTTTCCAATAATCCACCATTTTAGTGCCGGTTCTAGAACCGCCACAGATAGTCGTCGACTATCAGTTTTGACTAATCAGTGACGGTTCAGAACCCACCACTGATGGCTATTTTGACTCGATACTATTCATAGATACTATAGTAGTGGTGGCGCCGATGGCATTGTAGATGAGGCACAGCGTAGACTCGTCGTTGCCGTACCAGTCCTTGACGCCCTGCACATACTTGGCCGCCTTCTAGTTCTTGTAGTCCTCATTCATCAGGTTCACAGACTCCCTCGCCTGGTCCTCCTAGCTTGTATCAGAGAACAAGTATTTAGAATTGTGAAAGATCTTAACGTAGTACATAGAAAAGGCCCAAGCAGTATGAAATTACTCGCTGGACAAAACGCTCCTATGTAGAAGAAGCAATCCATATTTTGGATGTTACCATATTGGAAAGACCTTATGGTTCGATATACAATAGATGTAATGCACATCAAGAAGAACGTATTCGATAGCTTGATTGGTACCTTACTAGACATGCCTGGCAAAACAAAAGATACACTGAACGCAAGGCTGGACCTTTAAGAAATGAACCTCCAAAAAGATCTGCATTATATACAACTAGCCAATGGGAAAAAGAAACTGCCAACAGCTTGCTACACAATGAGTAGACAAGAGAAAGCTAGCCTATGTGGTTGCCTGTATAATGTCAAAGTTCCAACCGGTTACTCGTCAAATATTAAAAGCCTAGTGAACATGAAAGACAAAAAATTAGTTGGCATAAAATCTCATGACTGTCATGTGATGATGACGCAGATGCTTCTGATTGCAGTTAGAGGCATTTTGTCCGATAAGGTTCGAGACCCATCATAAAGTTGTGTTCTTTTTTCAACGCAATATCACAGAAGATCGTGGATCCAAGCAAATTGGCAAAGCTGCACAACGACGTTATCCACACTATTTGTCAGTTTGAGACTATTTTCCCTCCAATATTTTTTGATATAATGGTCCATCTAGTTGTTCACGTTATTAGTGAGATAAAGATCCTTAGCCCTGTATTTCTGTATCAGATGTATCCTTTTGAAAGATTCATGGAAGTTCTAAAGAAATATGTTCATAACCGAAGCCATTCGAAAGGTTGCATTGTCTAATGATGGAGTACAGAGGAGGTCATTGAGTTCTGTATTGACTACATGAAGCCAAACCCGATTGATCTGCCTATATCTTGTTATGAGGGGAGGCTAACAGGGAAAAGGACAATAGGTCATTCATGTATCCACATCAGAGATAGTGTTGCATTAACCCAAGCACATTTCGTTATTCTACAACAATCAGTTGTAGTTAGACAATATGTCAATATGCATGTGAATATTATAACCACCGCAAATCTAACAAAGTCACAAGATTGAGTCACAAGGGAGCACAGAAATACATTCGATATCTAGTTGCGTAAACATATGATGTTTTAGCAAATCGACGATGCCATGTTACAACTACTAGATCATAGCACGTCAAGTACCATTCACATATTTCAAGCATATGAGATTAATGGTTATACATTTTATACAAGAGAACAAGACAACAAGAGCACTAACCAAAATAGAAGTGTTCATATCGATGCATTCGACCACGCTGAAAGTAAGGAGACGAACTACGGATTCATCGAAGAGATCTGGGAGCTTGAAAATGGTGAGTTGAAGGTTCCTCTATTCCGATACCAATGGGTACAACTACCTAGAGGTATGAAGGTTGACAAGTATGGTATTACTATTGTTAACCTCATGCTCGTCGGATATGCGGAACAACCATTTATACTTGCTAAGGATGTTGCTCAAGTATTCTATGTAAAGGACCCAGACCAAACAAACAAGGAGGAGTATCGTGTGGTTCTTCAAGGAAAGAGAAAGATTTTTGGAGTCGAGGGTGTTGACGATGAAGAAGAGTACGACGGATTTGATGACCTCCTTCCTTTCGGAGAAAATATTGAACTGCCTCTCATTGATGATACCGAGGAAGCTACGTACATATGCCGTGACCACCACGAAGCATTAATCGTTTAGGGATAAAAGTTATATTTTATTTAATCAAGATTGTGTAAACATATTAATCGTTTTGTGATTTTATTTGCTCAAGATTGTGTATTTTATTTGCTTAGGGTAATGGTTTAGGTTACGGTTTATAATTTATTTGTTAATAATAAATTATAAATGTTAACATAAAAAGTTTCATTTATGGTGTATTTTTTTTTAAATTGTTAAAGTAAAACGGTTTGTATTTGTTAATAATAATTTGTAAATATTAGTATAAAAACGTTTCATCTGGTAAAGTAAACAAA
>KE370885.1:545126-561852 GCA_000418225.1 Zizania latifolia
GATGGATTCTTATAAAGTGTATGAGCTTTTGACTTTTCGATACTAACATAATATGATTATGTTATTCATTGCCGGTTATCTTTTTCAAAACAATCAACTCGTGGTTAACAATATTCGGTTTAATGAATTAGTTGTCACACACACCTGTGAATTGAAATGTAGCCTAGTGGCAAGGAGGCCATTAAGTTGGCAACCCGACATCTGAGAGCAATTCGTGTTTCTGTCTTGTTCAACATGAATTAGGGTTTACACAAGTATTATTGTACTTATTTTCATCGTTATTAAATATAACATGAAATAGAAACATGCCAAGCCTCCTAAGTGATCAACAGGGCACTTCCACCGGACAGCGTGCTTTCAGCAGTAGTCGGGTCCCTACGGTATTATTGTACTTTTTTTGTTGTCCCGTACTACAAGTGCTATATTTAGTTGTAGTAATCCATGCCAATAATATAGGTATCGACTTATGTTTCTAAGTGTTGCCTTCTGAAAATCAATCGTTATGTCCATGGGTGTCACTAGGTTTATATATTGTATACTGCATATTCTATTTATGTGGTAACAAAACAAACAAACTGATGTGATATTATCTCACTGTTGTAGTTTCTACAAAAAAAACTTTGGTGCTAACCATAACATTCACGCTGGTGACACCCTTAAGATATCAATAAGAGATGGTGCATCAATATGGTTGAGGTTGTGAGCTGTGAAGGCAGGTTATGTCTCCATAGAGAGTGTGATGCATTTAGTGCCCGAGTCCGTCTAATAGAAAGAGACTTTGTGGAACTAACAATGGGACCCCCATTATCTGTTATGGCTACTATTTTTAATAATTATGGTGAAGAAAAGAACACAGGAGCCATAAAAGTAGAGGATAGTGATAGCAGTACCTATAGCAAACTCACATTACTTACTAGACATACATATTTTGTTTATGTACTTACCAACTTTTTTATTTTAGAAACCATACAGATGTGACTCTAGTAAGGAAGGCTCTCCTGCAAGATATCTCGGCAGGTCTACCCTCTGGGACTCACTTATATGTATGCACAATCAATCACTCAATCATCAATAAGAAGTCGGTGGTAAACACTTTACACATGTCATAATTGCAAACATCTATATATTTACACTTGTCTCGTTTAACTAGCTACCAACACATTTTATTCATAACAGTACTTTTTAAGGCAGTATTATGAGAAGTATATCATACCTCACCTATACCAATAGACCTCACAGATCCAAGTGACAGCAGCAGGAAGCACAACAGTCTTAGTTACAGTGCATAAATCAACAGATGGACGATACTACCTGATGACTGGTTTTGGTCAATTTCTGTAAGCAAACAATTTAGTTGTCGGCACAGTATACGCTTTTCATTTCCACATCAACAATGATGCACTAGAGGCAACTATTTATGTAATTTAGCTTGTGCTTGAGTTTGTAAGAATAATGTCACATTTGAAACTTATGGAATCATTTATATAAATACGTTCTGATATTTTAAGTTAATATATGTCATATTAATTTGATTTGAGATTGTCCGCGTAATATGATATAAGCTATGTAAATTAATTTAGCATATATGTGCATTTGCATATAGAATTAATACAACATGGTTTATATATAAAAAATAGTGTGAAATACACAACAATGTCGGTTCGTGCTCCGAACCAGCACTGATACTCACGTAACAGTGTCGGTTCCATGTCTAGAATCGACACTATTATGCGAGTATCAGTGCTAGTTCTATTATTTAACCGACATTGATACGCATGTATCAGTGTCGGTTCTAAAATCGAACCAGCATTGATACTCGTTTTTAGTGTCGGTTCTAGAGCTGCCACAGATAGCCGTCGACTATTAGTTTCGACTAATCAGTGGTGGTTCATAACCCACCACTGATGGCCATTTTGACCTAACACTGTTCACAGATATTGTAGTAGTGAAGGATAGGATAGGCAACGTCTACCACGAGGAGCCCCCACCGTTGTTCTAGAATGGCCAGTGGGTCGCCTTCCTCCATGCCCACCCCACTTCACAGGCTATCGGCTCCGAGGCGATGTGCGTCTTCCGTGGCTGCAATGTCGATGGCGACGTTCGGCACTTCATGGTCGCCTGGTCTGTCTCATGGGGTGCGTGAACTCTGTAAGTGATTTAATTTCTTTAATTTGTCCCCAATAATGTTTTGACATGCATTATATAATTTGTATATATATATAATACTTTAGTCATCGCATATACTACAAATATAACATGGCTTCATTTGAGAGAAAATTGATCACTCATCTTATATGCACGCAGGCCTACACTGAGATCCATGAGAAAGATCACTTCCCACTACCACAGAAATAGTCTTTAGTGACTAAGTTTTACTGACGTATCAATGACGCGTGTCAGTAATACACTTTTAGTGACGGACTATTTTACACGCGTTAATAATGTTGCATTATTAGTGGCGTGTCATAATGTGGCATGTCACTAAAGAGAGGGTACACCCATTAGTGATGGGTCACATTATGTCCTGTCACTAAAGGGTCAAAGAACTAGTGGCGGGCGGCAACTACCGTCCATCACTAATGACCCCGCCAATCATTAGTGACAGGCGGTCATTATCACCCGTTACTATGGGTGCCTTCTGTGTATAAATAGGCGAGGCCAACAGTGAACCAGCCATGCTTTTATATCGCGTAGAACCCTAAACCCTAGCCTCCCATCGCCTCCGCCACTTGTTTGTCGTGCTCCTCTATCATCGCGGCCTCCGTTCTACCGTGGCCTCCTTCGCTGTCCTCTGTTCCATCACGGCCTCTGTTCCGTCGTGGCCTCCTTCGCCGTCCTCCGTTCCATCGTGGCCTTCATTTCATCGCCGCCTCATCATGCCTCTCCAGACGTCGCCTACTCATCGTCGTCCTTCCTCATCGTGCCTCTCCTCTTCCCAAGGTAAGTACCTGCATGCTACCTCCTCCTCCTCCTCGTCGGCTAGGGTTTGTGACTTTATAAATATGTGACTTAGTGAATATTTATTTTCATTACATTCATATAATTTCACTTTTTAAATTTATGTTCGATGTTACATTCATATTTTATTGCATTCATTATATTTATATTATTGCATTGTGATTGTTAAATTTTATGTATGCACCTCCATGATGGCTAGGGTTTCAAATTTGCTCCCCTATTCACTCAATAAAGAATTGGCCTATTATGAGGATGGGTGTGACAATTAGGCTCACTATTTTTATTCCTATAGTTTGTTCCTATTCGCTCAATGAAGAGTTGGTCTAGTATGAGGATGTGTGTGATAATTAGGCTCACTATCGTATAGTTTGTTCCTTTAAGTCTTGTTTTTTTCTTCAATATTCTTGTGGGGTAAGATTTAATTAATTAGTTGACACACACATGTGAATTGAAATATACTCTAGTAGCGAGGAGGCCATTAAGTTAGCAGCCTGACATCTCAGAGCAATCCTTGTTATTTTTTTGTTCAACATGAATTATGTTTTACACAATTATTATTGTACTTTTCTTCATCGTTGTTAAATATAACATAAATTAGGGATATGGTAAGTCTTTCAAGTGATCAACAGAGAACTTCCACCGGACATCGTGCCTCTAGCAGTAAGCTGACCCCTATGGTACCGACTTATGATCCTAAGTATTGCCTTCTGAAAGTCAGTTATTTCTACGAGCGTCACATGGTACATACATTGTGCATTGCATATTCTATTTATGTGGTAATAAAATTAACAAACTGATGTGATATTATCTCACTGTTATATTTTCTAAAAAAAACTTTATCGCTAACCATAACATTCATGATAGTGACACCCTTGAGATATCAACAAGAGATAGGTGCACTAATATGGTTGAGGTTGAGAACTCTGGAAGCTAGTTATGCCTGAATAGAGGGTGGTCTGCATTTGCTGACCGAGTCGCCCTAGTAGAAGGGGACTTTGTGGTACTAACAATAGGACCCCCACTATTTGTTATGACTACTATTTTCAATAATTATGGTGAAGAGTCTATAGCGGTATCTATAGCAAACTCACATTACTTACTAGACAGACATGCCTATTTTGTATATGTACTTACCGGCTTTTTAATAATGGCAGGTGAGGCTCATAGCAATGATGAGAAAAAGGGGGAGAAGATATCCAAGGAGGATAACACCGATCAAATGGACCAATTGAAGAAAATATGTTATTTTGGCAATCATACAGATATAACTCTAGCAAGAAACGCTCTCCTGTAAGACATCTACATATATGCACTTGGCCTTGTCTAACTAGCTTTGTATAAATTTTATTATAATTGTACTTTTCAAGGCAATATTGTGAGAAGTACATCGCACTTCACCTACACCAGCAGACCACCTAAATTCAACTAACAGTAGCAGGTAGTGAAGTAGTTTCAATTGCAGTGCATAAATCCATAGATGGACGGTGCTATCTAACTACTAGTTTTAGCCCATTTCTTCGAGATAATGAGTTAGAAGTTGGCACAGTATGCGCCTTTCATTTCAAAATCAAAAATGGTGCACTTGAGGCAATTATGTATGTGGTGTAAATTGTTACTTCTTACATTCGAATCTTATGGAACTTTGTTTTAGCCAATTTTTTCGAAATAACTAGTTAGAAGTTAATATATGTGATATTAATTCGGTTCTGAAACTTCTGTGATGAATTGTCTATGTTCTGTGATGAAACATCTGTGATGTGCTTGCAATGTTGGATGTTGTTGGTTGTCAAATCCTGGCTTTGATTCAGGATGCAGCCTAGAAATAATTATTTTTTAAAAAATGATCATACTATTAGTGACGGGTGACAATAATCACTCGTCACTAAAGGATCCTTTAGTGATGGGTAACATTACGACCCGTCACTAAAGGGTCATGATAGGTGAGCCAGCAAGCTCCCTTTAGTGACGGGTGTATATTGTTACCCGTCACTAAAGGGTCTCCCTTTAGTGACGTGTGAACACATGTCACTAATGAATTGGCTTCACTGACACGATAAAAGTGACGAAAGACATATCCGTCATTAATATGATTTTCTGTAATAGTGTCCCAAAATACTAGGATTACATCAAAGGAGAGAAACTAGAGAAGGCAGACAAAATCAGTAGGGACTAAACGGAAAATCGCTGCGCATTAGCCGTCAGTATCGGTGGTTGCACCACCTTTAAATTTATCGCAGTTCTGCAGCACAAGTTTGGTCCTCTGCCGGACGAGGTGTGACGACAACGTACTGGAAAATAAAAAAAAGGACAATAATCTTCCTTCACTTGCATGGAGGAATGTTCTGATGATACTATAATGTGGTTCATTTTCAATAACTATACGAGATTATTGGCGTTCTCTCTGTTCATTGCATCTTTCGTGCAAGTTTTTTATTTCAAGCAATAAAAGGGACTGTGATATCGATAAAATAATGTTTGGTTGGATACTTCTCGATGTTAATTGATTTCCAAAAAAACTAGCCAACATCAGCAAGCTAGAGAGAAGCGATGATCTAGCCTTCACTAGTTGGATCCATTGTTCTTGTGTTTAGTACATGTTGAATTGTAGAGAGAGGAATAATAGATTGTGTATTGATATGAGACTGGATATATTACATTGAGCCTCGAGAGGCCAGTATATATAGGGGTACATACGAAGAGATAATGTAGTCAATCTACAAATAAGACAAGAGGAGATATAATCTGATTCTAACTAATCTTATCCCTAAGATATACTCTAACATCCCTCCGCAGTCCAAACATGAGCAAAGCGGATGCTTAGACCAGAGAAGATATCGACAAGAGTGCTTAATGATGATAGCCCTTTATGCCATAGTCGAGGTAGCCAAAAACGATGGAGCCGAAAAGGTTGTGGTCTGAGGTAGCTGTGTAAGATAGCCATAGTCGATGTAGCTGAAGTCGAGCTCCGATGATGAGGCAGTTTGAAGCCACAGACACATAAAGGCGTCATGAAGTGGTCACACACGCATGATGGTGCCAGCGAACCAAGATAAGACAAATATGGTGAGGCAATCGTGACAGTCATTGAGGAAGAAGACGCCGAAGAACCAATGCTATTGAAGCCGTTGAGGACGAGACGCCACAGTGGGTTTGTCAGACCTAAGGATGAATTGAGACAAACGCACATAACGGTGTTTCTAATACCGTGCGAGCGAGAGAAGGAGGCCACCATGAACCTTGTACCATTGTCGAAGGATACTAGGGGAGAAAGCCTCTAAGACGATCGCGACATAAAGTGACGTAGACGAAGAAGTACCGATGTAGCTCGTTGCTGTCAGAGAAGACAGATATAGTCGAGGAAGATACGACGACGCTGGTGACATGGTGCAGTGGACAAAGACGAATAAAGTTGAGGTAGCTGGACCAATGGCCTAAATGGTGATAGTGGCAGCAGGAGGAAGACACTGCAACGATCCTCGAAGTAGGCAAATAAAAACCCGAGTGGCTGATGATGACCAAAGTGGCGGTGAAGATGACGAGAGTGACAATGTTGTCGCTCAAGAAAGCCACACAACAGCAGTTCATGTCAATGCAGCGGTTGAAGATCACGAGCAATAACACTGTGGCCCAAGGAGGTGACATAGTGGTAGCTCAAAGCTTGATGGCGTGAAGCGCGTAGATGAAGAAGATCAATCCCAGAGAGGTCAGACACTCGATCGAGTGAGGCGTGGGACGGCGCCCGGTGAAGACCTAGAATTGGAAGCGCCGATAGGCTAGTGGCGTAGGAGTCGTGGCAGGCACATGAGGAGCCCAGTGGTGGACCGGCTACGAGAGGAGGCCTGTGGTGGGCTCGGGGAAAGCTGGTGGCTGTGGTCTCCAGCACGCATGTCCTGTCAATGCACACCACCTGGACGCAGCCATCACACCTGATCTGGCCGGGCTGTCGTGGCACGGGAGGACACCGACGGCGATGTCTGATCTGGGGGCAGCCGATGAGTCGGTGCTGCGGCGGCCTAGCACAGGCGTGGCTTGGTGCGGCCAGTGCCCCGATGAGGCGGCGGCCTGATCTGGCAGCGCGAGGGAGAGGCCACCGACGCGGGAGGAGATCTAGCGTGGCGTGGAGCGGCCACACCAGGTAGCACGCCGAGGGCTGCGCGGTGGATCAGAGGAGGAGGAGGGACGGATGCCGGGCGGGTTGAAGAGGATACGAGGTAGATCTAAGTTGACATGCCTTGGAGCACATCGCCTGGCCATAGCCTAGATGTACGTCAGTGAAAGACTGACATGAAGATGGCTGCCCCCAGAAGGATCGAGATCCATTCTCGGGGCGAGCGGTAGCGGAAGAATGAGCGGTGCTAGATTGCTTGCTCTGATACCACAATAAATTGTAGAGGAAGGAACAATAGACTGTGAATATGAGACTGGATGTATTACATTGAGCTCGAGGGGCTGGTATATATAGGGATGCATGCGAAGAGATAGGACAGTCAATCTACAGATAAAATAGGAGAAGATATAATCTGATTCTAATTAATCTTATCTATAAGATATACTCTAACAGTACTGGTTGAGAGCAGCAATTAGGTGTTAAAAACTAATAATCATTAAATATATACCTCCTACTCAAGAAAATTTTGTTCTTTGTGTGTCGTCTGATGAGTGATATCAGTTTGTTTCCGTCCTTGTACCCGAAATTGTAACAAAGCAAAATTTCCAGTTCAAATTTCCGAAACACTACGAAATTGTAACAAAGCAAAATTTCCAGTTCAAATTTCCGAAACACTAATCCCCGCTGCGGATGATTTCTGTCAAATTTCGAAAAAAATCTAAAATCAACTCCAGTGCAAAATCAAACTGGTCTAGAAATACTAGCCTAGTTCATACATCATCTGAATACTACTCGTCGAACACAGTAAATTATCTAGAATAATTCAAAATTTTCTATTTGAGTTCAAATATCAATTCCAACTCCTTTAAAATCCTCTCCAAAAATTAACATTTACAATTTCAATCTTAATTCAAACTGATATCCTGATCTCCTCTATATCTCTGTGTTTCGCACATTGATGCTTTTTAGCTTCTCCTACAGAAACGCCAAAAACTATTTCTTAATATTTTTCCTTGTTTCCCTCACAATATTAAGTTGCAAACTCTAATTCCTTTCAATACCTTCCACAACTTGGCCCTCAAATATACTTCGACGAATTATGTTGGAGGAAGGTCATGTGTCATCATAGTATAGTAGTTAGCGATGAAAACGGATAACAGATACAAAACGGTAATAATTCTCCATTTGGGGGACATAATAATTAATAAATCGTAGACCACATTGAGAAATTAATACACACATGAGACCTGCTTGTTCAGAACTGAAAAACATCCAATTATTGTCCTCCACAACTCGTCTGAATTTCAGATTACAAAGAGCCTCTTAGCACCTTACCGTGGCAATCCAATAGATGAATTAAACTCTTGCTCCAAGCTATAGCAATTCTGGCTACTTCGAGACTCAAGAGTACTAGAACTGACACCCAAGTTGGTAACCAATGGCTCACGGCTAGCTTCAGACCTTGCACTTAGTAATGGCTGCATCACTTCATGAAATTCTGGAGCAGTTTGACATGAGTTCGGCCTTTTTGTTCGCAGGAATTGTAAAGTCATTTCAACCTGCCTCATAGTAGGTCTATCTTCGCTTCTGAGCCTTAAGCACATTTCTGCAATAGAAGCAACACTGTTTATCTCTTCCTCAGTAGCTTCCTCACGAACTTGAGCGGCAATTATCTCTTTCATTGGCCGCACCTTCATCTCCCAAAGAAAGTAGTTGGACAAGTTCTGTTTTGATCCTGACACACATGTAAAAACAGGCTTTCTTCTCAGAAGTAGTTCCACAAGTACCACACCAAAACTATATACATCACTCTTCTCGTTCAGCTGCCCGGTATGGTAATACTCTGGATCTAGGTAACCAAATGTGCCCTGTACATTTGTTACAACATGAGTTTGATCAATGGGGACCAATCTTGAAGCACCAAAATCTGATACTTTAGCGGTGTAGTTTGCATCCAAAAGTATATTAGATGATTTCACATCGCGATGGAAGACTGATACTGAGGCGGCCGAATGGAGATAGCAGAGAGCTCCTGCAGCTTCCACTGCAATTCTTAGACAATCGTCCCATGACAGAGAGAAATCGTTGCTCGAACCAGAATGGAGAATACCATATAATGAGCCGTTGGGAATGAAATCATACACTAACAATGGCACCTCGGTTTCAAGACAACATCCAAACAGTTTCACTATATTTCGGTGATTTATTTGAGAGAGAATTGCTACCTCATTGATGAACTGGCTGATCTCATCTGCCTCAATGTCCTTAGACCTTTTTATTGCAACCACACGTTGGTCAGATAAAATGCCTTTGTACACCATGCCGTGCCCTCCACGACCAAGGATACGCGTAGGATCAAAGTTGTTTGTTGCCTTTTCTAGCTCATCTAAAGAGAAAATCTGTGTCTTGTCACTTGCATTTTCATCTGCAGATATTAGTTGTTCTAGGAGAAGACCCTTGTTCTTTCTGAAATGCTTCCTTCGTAGCTGCTTTTGTATGTTGTTTTTCCATCTACGGATGAAAAACACTGTAATTAAGCTGACAAGTAGGATGCCGAAGCCGCAGCTAAGCCCAATGATTATACCTGAAATAGTTTCATTCATTTGACATTATTTGTCCTGTTCATATTCACTGTGAAATTAACTTGTGTGTACAACTCACCTAATAGAAGAGTTTGCTTTTTCGTTGAAGTGCACCGCATTTCTGTAGTGTCATACTGTGTTTTATCAGGACAAGCAGTGCAATAGTATTTTCCTATGGTATTATTGCATACTCCTTTGCAAATGCCCGGTATTTTGCACTCATCAATATCTGCAGCCACATCTTAGTAAGGTGAGATAGAAGTTTAAGGAACATGGTATAGTTGCTTTGGAGATATACAAAAATTCCTAGATTAACTCAAGAAAGCCATGAGTTCCCATGCATGTTAATTGGAGAGGATAGAAACAAAAAATATATTTATGTTAATCCAAGTGAATTTTTGATAAAATTGGAGAGGCTCCAACTTCCATGATCTTTGACGTGGTACAGAAAAGCTTGGAAACAGATTCATAGAGGCAGAGAATTTTATAAAGACTACCTTATGTAAAATGCAAAGGGATATGTGCTATAAGTTTACATAGTACTCATCTCTGTAGGTGTACTGATAAAAAAAGAATTGATCAGGGTCTTTTCTGCAATGATACATGCATGCGAATTAAAATGCTGACTATAGTTTATGTAAGAAAAGAACACTGTTTCCAGAATTACGCTAAATGTATAAATTATTAAAATTTTGTGAATTTGAAGCATAGATTTGTTGTGGGTACAATTTGTTTAATCAAAGCTGTGAGAATCACAAGCCAGCATATATAAATGCATGAAATTTCTGATAGTTTTCCTGTACCATTTTTGAAGCCCCTTTTAGTTTTCTATGTAGAACTATATCCATTCTTAGATTATTGTAGATTTTTATTCTGCATGAATGTGTGTGAGAGAGAGTACCTTTACAGCCATTTTGGACATATGGATTTCCTTCAAAGCCAGGCATACATTTACATCGATAACCAATGTAACCATCTATCGAGTTTACGCCCAAGCATGTGCTATTGATGCTAACACAAGCATATCCAGAGCTGTTCTGCTTTGCCTCTTGGCAAGTAAGATTGGCAACAGCCCATTGCACAGAGGATGATTCGCCAGAACCAATATAGAGTTCCGGTTGCTCAGACACAAACACCTTAAACTCCTGCTGTTCATAACGAGGTGTATATCTGATGCTCACAAGCCCCTCTTCGATATTTATATGTGTCACCTGTTTTTCGTCATCGAATTGGAGGCTAGATGATGTTGCATTTGTGCAGTTGAGCTTAAACAGCTTCCTTGCAAAGCAGCCATCTTCTAGCCCAAAAGGAAACGAAACATTGATGTTCCCACATGATCGGGAGCAGTTTGCCTTCTGTTGAGCTGGAATGTATCCTGTTTTTTAATGAAATTAAGAAGTTTGTAAGTAAGAATAGTTCAATAGAATCTCCTAGTTCTTTCAGTTAATAAAATGGTTTATCTCCTATTGTCAATTATGACAAAAGCTATGTATATATTTCTGAACACACATTTTCTAAGCATGGCTGTAGCTACACCTTAGTTCTGAATTCCACACCAGTTGACTTCAAATTCTCAGGAAAAAAACTATACATGTAGATCAAATTATATTACGAGCACAGAAAATTCAGTGCAAAAATATGACTGTACAGTACAGAGAAAGAAAGTAATTATGTCTTTTATGTATAGCACAAAGTTTTTGTTGGCATGTGTATTTTAACAGGCTCAACACATATAAATTCGTTCAGAATTTTTATGTGTACAGGAGCAAATTTCAAAAGTGTGTAGTTTTTTTCCTATAATTCCAAAACAAAAAATTGTTTTGGAATTATAGGAAAATAGAGGGGTAAAATTACCTCTGTCGCGTTGGCAATCATTGAGCAAGTACGGGTTCCCCCAATATCCACTATCACATCCACATAGATAACCAAGATTAGGTGTGAAATAGGTATCGAAGCACTTGCTGTTGCTGCTGGCACAGGCATAGTTTGTCATGTTATCTCTGGTGCTGGCGCACGTTGGTTGATCCACAATACTCCACGAAAGGTAAGCGTAGACAGTTGTTATGTTGATCATGTCCCGTAGGGAGCTTCGGTTAGAGTGTGTCACGAGCTCACCTTTGCTGTGGGGGACAAATTGGAGCTGGAAAGCAGTGAGTCTTTCGTCTAACTCGATAGTGCAACACCCTGTTCCATTGCAGTTCTGCCTGGCCACCTCGTCCGTGATTGCTTCGTAAGGGCAAGTAACATTACAGAGCCTCAACGTGCTGTTTCTGTTTTGATCAAGCCGGTGTATATCGAAGTCACAGCCGGTGATGTTTAGCATGGCATACTCAAGAGAGAAAGACCTCCCAGGGGCTTTCCAGGACATGTTGTAAACGTTGGAACCTGGCGTCATGGAAATGGCCTTGGAAAAATCGATGCGGACGTCCATAAAGAGGTAGTTTGAGGTTCTACCGTACGAAATGACATCAATATTGTCGACAACCTCTGTGAGGCCGTCCTGGAAGAAGAGCCTGGGCGGCTGTGCGGCGTTGTCGCAGGTGAGATTGAAGTCCGGGTTCCGGAAGCAGTATTCGGAGCCGACGCCGAATGGGTAATCGAAGGTCAGGTTGCCGCACCTCCTTGGGCAGCCGTTCAGAGTCTCCGCAGAAGGAACACTGGTTGTGTTCATGCCTTGGCTTCCTGGCACGCTGGATGCAGCAAGTAGGAGCAGAGAGAACGCTGAACTGAAGGTGCTCATCTCCCCCACCGGATAGGTATTTTGGGTCTCTTCTTACGAGAGAGAAGTCAGGTTTCAGAGCTTGAGCTTTGCGAAATGCGAAGTATTAAACGAAGGATTTTCATTCAGGGTCACGGTTTTCCTGCATTGTTAATGACTGGACAGAACAAGGGACACACTGGGAAAAGTAGAAGACAGTGATTTTCAAGACCAGTACAAGAGGATCGGTATCGACGCTTTACCAATCCTTTTCATCTAAGCAAAAAATGCGTGTTCTCTCTGTCCAACTAGGCCTATTCTTTCCATCACCACCATTGACCGACTTAGCATGTTGCTCTGTGTCGGACACATCTTCTCTCATTTGCCCGAACGTAACCGGTTCCAGCCATTGACTCCTGGTCGGTCAACATTATATTAGCCCGATTATAGCTAGCTGTCTAAGACTACTCACAAACGGTCCGTATAGATGGCCTAAACGGACAGCGTGGCTAGCCCAGCCTAGGCTCGGTCTAACATGGCATGATTAAACACGGTCTAAGACGACATGAGTAATGAGTGAGGCTATGCTATGTCGTACAAGTCAACAAGCTCATATGATGGCTTAGGCATGATATAGACTTACCCTAACATGTCAGTCCAGCGAGGCTGGTCAAGTCAGGTAAAATCTATAATTCATCACAGTTATTTTCATAAATAGAGCAGTAGGTTGTATGGGCCAGCAATGTGCCGGAGTGTGGGAGCCGGTCATGCGTACCATTAAACAAGGTTGATCATACCAACTTGATGTCCCAAACCTCTAACCCAGACACTGCATGCCACACTAGGTTGTGCCATTGTGCCATTCAAAGTACCATGTCAACTAGATCATGTCATGCTTGGGACAGGCCAAATCAAATAGATCGTGTGCCCGCCAACTTTATCCATGCCAATTGGCCATCTATAATGGTTAGTAAATATCCTCCAAAAAAGAATGGTCAATTAATATGAATGTTGAATTGTGAGAGAGAGAATACTACGAATATTGGATTGATGGTGTTGTATTAAGAATTGGGGGTGGGTATACAAAGAGTACATACGTAGAGAGATAAGAAAGGTGATCTATAAATAAAAAAATGACTAGATACAAATCTAATTATATCTAATATCCTGATAACTACCCTATACTATAACATCCACCGCAATCTAAGCATGAGCAAAGCGGACACTTAGACTAGTGTAGAAACTAGCAAGAGGACTGAACAACAATGCTAGACCTTTCTGCCATGCCGAGGTAGCTAAAGAAACAAATGTGAAGAAACTATGGTCAAGCTAGCCATGCATAATGTAGTCATAGTTATAGTCGATGTAGTCGAAGTTAGATACTGATCATGAGGAAGCAATATGAGAAATCATGGGCATACAAGAGATGTCATGAATTAGGATGTAGGCACGTAAGATAACATCGTAAACCCTATTGCACAAGGGTGTGTAGTAGATAAAGACGGTGGCATGATCATAACAGTCATTAAGAAAGGAGACACCAAAGAGCCAATATTGTCGAAGCCGTGATAGACGAGGCGTCATATTAGGTTTGCCAGACCCAAAGATAAATTAGGACAAATATGCACAATAGTGTTGCCAATACTGCATGGGCAAGGGAAGGGACAACCTAAACCCTATGCCATTATCGAAGGAGACTAGCAGAAAATGCCTCTAAGAGGATCGTGACACAAAGCAGCATAGCAGGATAAGTGTCGATGCATCTCGTTGTTGCCAAAAAAGATAGAAATAGTCGAAGAAGATGAAGATGAAGCAATGGCATTGAAAAATCGTGCTTCTCAAATTAATGGAGTGATACAACTAGTTCTTTAAAATGTTGGTCAAATAAAATGAACACAATTCATTTCACTCTGAAAAATAATGTAATCTCGTAGTACCATAGTACTATCATTTAATGGAGCTTTCAATTTTTATAAAAAAGATATCAATCATAAATTTACAACTCACAATAGATACGCCGTGGCGACAGGTGTGGCGGTGTTAGTTGGTGCATGGCAAGTAGTGAGGTTGAGGCAGGCAACTGCAATGACACAACCCATAGGACGGTAGGAGGGAGGAGCAAATTAAGCCAAACAGATTAGAGTTAGGGTTTTGTTGCACGAATCTTGGAGTGATCGTATCTACTTCTTGAAGTTGGATCTGATAGGCCTTATATACAGATTATCTAGCTAAGAATTATATAGATTATCTAAATATGTATCCATATTCATTAAATACATGTCATAGTTTATTTATATCCATATCAACAAATATATGTATACAATGTATAAATTATCCAATTCGATACAATATGTATATGGATGTGTCGAATAGAAATTAGCCGAATCATTTTCACTACCAAGGTGGATGTTGGGTGGCCGCTGCCCTTGCCTTGCTTTGTGTTGACTGTTGAGTGCCTCACTACTGCCTCCCCTTTACTACTTGAAAAAAGGTTTGGAGATTCCCTTTTTACTATATAGGTGGTTATAAGAGAAACTATAACACCACGAAAATTAATAAGAGTAAAAGTCAGTAAAGTTTTGAACTTTTTGAAACTTTTGCATCATGATGTCCTCTTTGAGTTCATGCCGTACAAATCAATAACTAGACTCAAAATAAATAGAATAACATAAGTGCACCGCCCCTAAATCAAAAACAATAAACAAAAGACAAAAAACAAACTCTGAACCCTAAAAAGTCCTCTGCAAAAATACAACCCAGTAAAATATTCTCAAAATCTCAAAAATAAATCATGCATCATGCTGATTATTATACTTATTTTTTTCATTTTCTCTTCCCCTTTAGTCTAGTGCCAAACTAAAAAACATAGGAATCCTACAAATTATACCATAAATGTGTATATTGATATACACGCAGAATACCCAAGTTGTGTTATCATGGCGAAAAGTACGTAGGGAAATGACTATTGTGTGTGCGCAACATTTTAATTATTGTAATTTTTACTCGTCTATTTATTGAAGCAAATGTGTACTTGGCAGCTAGATGTGCATAAAAGTCTTTTTTTATGGAGGAGGTGCCATAATTAGCAGTAGAAAGTTATGTATTACTAAATAAAATGTGATCTTTTGCATTTTTATTGGCAACAGAACAGTATTTCATTGTTTTCTTCTTTGGTCACTCATGTTTGAAAGGAGGGTTAAATCCCCCAACCAGTCAACAAACAGGGTTTTTAGATACAATGTAAAGTTTTTTTGTTTTTGCAATGTGCCCTAGATATATTTTCATTTTCGTTTATTCTTGCCCACCTAAGTTTATTGGCATGCATGTGAATTAGAGGCTTAAGGGAACTAAAGACTATGTTGTGGTACTTGGATGGAACATTCACTTTGGTGGTGATTGGTTGTCTGGATGAGAGTGAATGGGATCATTCCATCTAGTTTTTAGAACTGTTTGGTTGGTGGATAGGTTAGATGAGATCATTTCTCATCCATCCTGATTTAATATTTCCTTCAGATATTGGATGAGTCCATCCCAAATTTTTAGGCGGATGGACTCATCCACCCGGCCCTTGCGCGAGCACCACTAGCTCCCACGTCCCGTGCCGGCGGCTACTTGCTCCTATGCCGATGGATGCTCCTGCTTCGGCGCCCCACCCGTTCTCGCAATGGCGACTCCCCTTGCTCCCGCACCGATGGCCGACACCGGTGGCCTCCGCCCGCTCCTGCATCGGCAACTCCAAACAAGAAAGAAACTCCCTTCTTCCTGAGCGAGGTGACCAAGAAGAGATGGAGCAGACGCAGCGGCTTGGCGACCTGCTCTCGTGCTAGTGTCCCACGGCCGCTGCTACACCGGTGAGTCCAAAAAAGAAAAAACTCCCTTCTTCCTGGGCGAGGTGACGGGGAAGAGATGGAGCTGATGTAGCTCATCGACGACCCGCTATCGCGTCGGTGTCCCACGGCCGCTCTGGCGCTGGCAGCCTCTGCCCACTCCAACGTCGGCGGCCCGATGGCCTTATCCTGTCCATACCTGTACCTACAACCAAACAAGAAAATAGGATGATTCCATCCCACCTAACCAAACAAAAAAAGCGAGATCATCACATCCAACCAAACAAAAAACATCATCATCTTATCTAACCAAAAACTAGACAGAGTAATCTCATTCACTCTCATACATCAGACCAAACGCTACCTTATTATTTGGCAAAAAAATAGAAATACAAAAGTTTTAAGAGTGGGCAGAGGATAGAAGGGTTTATGGATTCTCTATTTTTTTCATCTCTCCAAAATTTGTGCCCATCACCAATCGCCTGAAAAGAAGGTAGTTATCGTGGTACTTTCTTTGTCATTAAAATACTTTACTTATAACCTTTTAATTTTA
>KE370885.1:595983-624087 GCA_000418225.1 Zizania latifolia
GAGGAGAGCGGGGATGCATCGGGGAGGAGCTCGTAGGCGAGGAAGACGGCCATCGGGGAAGGCAGCGGCACCAAGGAAGCGGGCGATGGCGGCGTGGTGGCAGTGGCCGAGAACGGCGAGGCGGGCAGAGACACGTGCCGGATCACGGCGGAGGCCGGAGGGAGCGGCGGAATACAGCGACGGAGTGGCCACGGAAGGACGAGGATGAACGGGAGCCGAACTGGAGCCACTTGTAGACTGAAGCCGCCGTGCGAGCTGAAGACTGAGCTAAACCATGCCTCGCCGTCGGATTCACTTACCGAACACGTGTCAACCATCTGTAAATGGTATGCACAGTTTGATAGGTGGATACCGTATCCACCCAATTTTTTTCCACTTTGATTGGCATCTCCCACCCGGTTAAACGCTGGATAGCATGGACATGGAGGAGGAATTCGGCCTGACTGTTTCTCGAAAAAGGGATATTTATCTGCATCCGATACTTCACGTGGGACTAGAAGCAGTATAATGAGCTAGCTGTCCTCAGTCTGTTTGATAGTTTAAGTTAAAATTCTCTAATTTTAATCAAATTTAACGAGAACTATACGTTAACATCTATAATATAAAATAAATAAATTATTAAGATATATTTTATTGTTGATTTATTGAGCTGACAAAGGATCACCGGAGGAGTGGTGACGGGGACGACGGTGAAGGCTACGCGTGGCCGTGGCCCGTGTGAGTCTTCTGGACATCAGCGAAAATCAGATACAGCTAGATCTGCACTTCACCTGATCACCGGACCTCTTGTTTAGATGGGTCAAAATCCCAGCCCATAAGGCATGAAATAGGGGGTCATTACTTCAAGTATAGCATACTACGGGCCTGTTTGGTATAGCTCCAACTCTAAGATTCATGCTGAAGCTGAGGGTTTGTATAATATAATAAAGCAGTTTAAACTTTTATTTTTAGTATAAAATAAAAACCAAATTACTCAACTAAATAACCTTAATCCATCCATAGCTCCAGCTTCAGGATTTTTTGGAGCTAGACTAGACCAGCTTAAAAAAAATCTAAAGCTGAAGCTGTCTTAGACAGGTACACGTAGTTTTTTCCTCTAAAAAATCATGAGCATTTATGTAGTTCTGATCTCCCGGCCATTCATGTACCATTCCTTATTAATTCAGCCCAGTTCAAAGTTCAAATGTTAGAATCGAATCAGACAGCAAATCCGGCCTATTAGCAAATAAGGCTCACTTCAACCTGCGATCTCGCAACGGGATCGCGGCTACCGTGCGGCCGTATCTTCTATGGGCCGCTGCTTGCAAACCCAGCATACGCATGGTTCGGCCTCAGCTCTCAGCAGTCAGCACTCAACATCGCCCGTCTTCCTAAGCTAGCATACAGTTGGTGGCGGCGCCGGTGGTAGGCGCGGACCATCTCACCGGCGCCGGACTTCCACCGGTGACAAACACAAGACAAAATTATCAGGTACAATATAGTTTAATACTTTTATCATTAAGTATTTTTTTAATTAATATAGGCTGAAATAATGGTAAATGAACCGCTTACCTGATATCTGTGCACCAGATAGGTTGTTCATAGGAACGCCACCGCCTTTCACGCTACCCGTGGAGGCCAGTGCAAGCCACAACCTGCCGACGAGGTCAGGATTGAGGAAGACGCATGGTTTCTTCCTCAATATGGTCGCCCTTCCAGGGTACGTACATGTCAGGTGGATGACAAGTTTGTAAAACAACGGCCTTTTACTTTTGTCACCAACTTTCGATAAATAATTATCAAATTAATAATAATAGAAATCGGCCTAAAATCCGTTGTCTAGTATGTTTTATAAATTTTTATGGACGGTGGATGTCATCCCTTCTAATACAACCAGACAGTAGCTTACAACAGATGCAATCGAGTGGTTGAGGAGATTCTAGATATTCCGTTTAGAATCGGCTCAATGAAACCTTATCAAATGAGACCTTACAGTATCGATGTACTATAAGTACTGTATTACTGTCTTATTATATGCAGGCAGATACGTACACAGGTAGATATATACAAGCGAGAACGAGAAACACACGTACGCCGTACTGACGACAGATGCAACTGTCCAGCGGCGGTGGTCCATGGGACCATATTCCGATATGATTAACCACGGCAAGAAACCGGCTATCCACAACTCCACATGCAAAGACAGCAAAAGCGATCGACGGAGCGGTAGCATCCACAGGAGCGCCCATCTCATCTCTGCGCGAGGCATAATTCATGTGCCGATGTGTCTCCGCATGGGCGCGCGTACGGACGTGTAGTGGCCACGGATGGCGGATCGAACCACTGGCCGGAATCCGTCGAGACGAGGTAATAACAACGTCACGAGCGCCCATGGCCTCGCAGTAAGCTCGCTCTGGCGCGCTGGCGACGACGACGACGGGGTGGGGAGAGAGGGGACAGGAGGTCGCTCGCGCGTCGCCGTCGCCGGAAAGCCTTTGACAACTGCTCCAGCTTCATTCCGCGCGCGCCCGGCCGCGTGATGGTGGCGTGCGTGCGTACGTGACCGTGGCCTCGTCGCTACTAAGAAATTTATTTTCAATTACAGCCAAGGACTTGCTTATGAAAAGATATTTTTGTATGTGGTTTATATTGTAACACTAGGTGGCTATCACACATAAACGAAGTCATATATTACACATTAGACGCGTATGAGGGTAACATGTCACACGTTTTTCACTTAAGTTATATGTGTCACACGTTTTTTGACATAAGTTATACGCGTACCGTTTCCAAGAATCGAACGTCCTTTTGCAAAGACATATTATCATTCCGCGTCACACTAATAGCTAATAGATAACTACCAAACAATTTATTGTTTTGATTCTTTTTAGTTAAATATTTAAACGAATATTTATGTCACAAACGATCTTAAATAAAAAGATCTTCAACTACAAAGTTGTAGATTTTATCGAAATTTATAATTTTTTATATAAAGTTTATCCATGTCCAACTTCATATGAAATAATTAATAGTAATTTTCACATACAATTTATTAAGCCAACCGCTTGCAGTAATAAGCTTATTTTCACAAGTAATTCGATAAGAAACCATCACTACCGTAGAAAAACACTTTAGTGACGGGTAATAACCTATATTAGTGACAGACATGTCTCTCGTCACTCTTATCACGTCAGTAAAATTCTGTTATTAGTGATGATTAAACACGTATCACTAAAGGATCCCTCCAGGTCGACGTCGCGTCCAACATGACCCCTCTATATATGATATCTCTTCTTGAATCCACGTCTTAGTAAATAGTCGTGGACATATTCTAAATTTGAAAACTTTTTTTCGTTCTTACAGTCATAGCATGGATACTACATTGCAGTATTTTCTTTAGCTTCCATGTCTGCTCTAGCAATACTCATAAAAGACTTTACCCCACTCAAGTATTCATTGCAAGTACGATAATCAAGATACATCTAGCTCATTGTTGTTGGCATCTATAAAATTATCAAAAAACAACCATCATATCTAAGTTTACGACTTGCGACAATTAAAGCATGCTTTAGACATTAATAGGTAAGGATAGGTCCTAAATCCCATCTGGAGATGTGCGGCCCGCGAAGCTAGATCCCGTGGTCCTATACGGTTCCAAAGATAATTTCGGCAGCATCTCCATGTTGTTCTCCAAATACACGTCTCGACTTGAGTCGAGAGGGTTGTGTATCCGGAGAACAACAGGGAGACACTACTGAAACTCTCTCTAGAACTGTATGGGACCATGTGGTCCAGCTACGCGGACCATACATCCCTAGACTATAAATATTACTAGTTGCCCGGTCATATTTATAATCCAACACTCCCGAACGGGAGACGACGTAATCGGTTGCGCGACTCTAATAACTCATATAAAAATTTGTAACAAAATTAATTCATATCTAACAAAGATCCATTAGCTGTTAATTCACTAATTATTTCACTTTGTTCAACATGTATATATATTAGAAAAATACGATGGTGCATTAATATTGGAGAAAAATATACCTTCAGACGGACGTTAGTGCTAGCGGTGGTGCCGGGTGGTGCACCGGAGCACATAACAGTGTGGGTCACCATCCCTAGGCGCATGCATGCAGTGGTGGGCCGGCTAGTGGCTATGGGACTTAACTGCGGCTAGTCGGTAGTTATGGGACAAGAGTAAAGTCGGCGACGGGTGGGAGCAATAAGTGCGGAGCTCAGTGGATCTGAACTCGTGCGCTGCTTAAATACTTATCATTACTAACGGTTATCGCTAAAAACATATCACTAATGATGGCCTTAGGGTTGTGGGCTCTTTAGTGACGAGGGTAAAATAACACGCGTCACTAACGAGTACATCCTATAGTGACGGGTGATACTACGATCCGTCACTAATGAGGGTGCCCTCTTTAGTGATGGGTCGCAACATAACCCGTCACTATAGGGTGTATTATTAGTGACGGATCGTACTGTGACCCATCACTAATAGGGGTACCCCCTCTTTAGTGACGGGTCATACTACGACCCGTCACTAATAATACAGCATTACTGACGCGTGTAAAACAGTCTGTCATTACAAGGGTATTATTGATGCGCGTTATTGATCCGTTAGTAAAGCTCTGTTACTAAAGATCGTTTCTGTGGTAGTGCACATGTAAAAACAGTGATTTTCATATAAGTTCTACTACGACCGTTTATAAAAATGGGATAATTTTCTTCACAAATAAAATTGTTAAGTTGACTTTAATAATTGTTTTCCATAGGTTGGTTGTAATCTTCAGAAATCTCCATTGTCTAAGAGTCTGTTTGTTTTGGTTGAAGATTCTTAATATTTAGCTAGTATAAGTATCTAGTGAGAATCTAAAGAAGCTGATGTTTCTCAGCTTCTATCTATTCTAGTTCTAGATTCTACGGCTACTGATTCTCGTAATCTGAGTCTAGAATCTAAACTATTTTTTATTTCAGATTCTAGAAGTGGATGTAATTGTCGAAGGTTGAAACAAACAGGACCAAGTTGAGTAGTGCGTCGTAGAGCTAGGGCGTGGCCCATGGTTCCCTGGCAGCGAGGGGAGCTCGGTGACGACGGCGGTAGGGGCGCATGCAGGGCACGGCGGACGGTCGACGACGCTCGATCCTGTCGCGGATAGGGTGTGTTCATGAACCCACTCGCCCGCCGGCTGGCGCCAAATCGGTCGGATCGCGCGCGGCCGCACCGGACGTGGTACACACGTGCGCCGCTAGCGGCGCCGCCGTGCGCTGCGCTGCGCGACGTCGAGGGGGGCCGGAGGCGCACATGCGCGCGCGCGTACGACGTATTGACGTTACGCGCACACATGCAGCCAGTTGATAATGTTGGTCCTCGCGTGTTCAGAGACAAATCTTGGCCCTTCGTTCTGAAACAGGCTTAGGCAGGCAGGGCGGCAGGCTCGTGCATCGGCGGCTGGATTTGTCACATATATGTGCACGTACGTACGCGGTCTTTCCCGTTTCTAGCTCGATCCGTGAGCGCTGAGGTGTCATGCATTTAGTTTTTTTTTTTTTTTTTGCACTTTCCTTAACTAGGTGGAGTTCGGCCCAAAGTAAATTGAAATAAAATTTAGTCAGTTTTATAATTTAATCATCATAAAATTAATTAAATAATATTAAATATATTTTCTTTGTTAAACATATAGTTTTAGAATACGATAATGTTTTACTAGTTAAAGTTGAATGTTTCAATAGTTCAAGATAAATATTTTAATAGTTTAAGATGAATGTTTCAATAGTTGAAAATGAATGTTTCATCTGTTACAGTAGTTGAAACTTAATGTTTCATACGTGAGAGCAAAATATTTTACCATTTTATTCTAAATGTTTCATCCTTTTATTTCAAATGTTTCACTCTTTTATTTTAAATGTTTTTCACTCTTTTTATTTTCGAATGTTTCACCTGTTGAAGACGAATATTTTACTAGTTGAAAATGAATGTTTCACTAGTTGAAGATAAATGTTTCACTAGTTGAAGATGAATATTTCATCTGTTATAGTAGTTGGAACTCAATGTTTCATACGTGAGAGAAAAATATTTTACCCTTTTATTTTAAATATTTCACCCTTTTATTTTGAATGTTTCACCTATTAAAGATGAATGTTTCACTAGTTGAAGATAAATATTTCATTAGTTAAAGATGAATGTTTTACTAGTTAAAGATGAATGTTTCACCGGTTGAAGATAAATATTTTACTAATTGAAGATAAATGTTTCACCTATTACAGTAGTTGGAACTTAATGTTTCATAAGTGAGAGCAAAATGTTTTACCATTTTATTTAAAATGTTTCACCCTTTTATTTTAAATGTTTTTCACTTTTTTATTTTAAATATTTTATCTATTAAAGACGAATGTTTCACCAGTTAAAATGAATGTTTTAATAGTTTAAAATAAATGTTTTACCTTTTTATTCAAAATGTTTTACCGAAATTTCAGTGAAACAGTTGAAACGTCTCCACAGTATTATTGAAACATGCGTCCAGAGAACGGTGCTGCGTCGGACATCCGACGGGTAGTCTCTTCCTTTCCTTAATCCTTCCCATCGCCTTGTTATGACGTTATCTAGTATAGTAATATAGGCTTAAATTAGGAGTTAAATTAGGATTACTATTAAATAAATAGTTGATTATTTGAAAAACGAAAAACTTATTTATAGCTTAGGAAATAATTATAATTTGACGACTAATTAATAATTACACTACTAAAAAGACTCAATTATATAGACCATCGGCTTTTTTTATACCTATGCCTTTCGAAACTACTCTAAATTAATCATAAATTATCACTCATTATAAAAATAATGAGTATTCTGTAGGTAGTTAAATCTTTTCAATCTTAACACATGATAATTAGCCTCAATAACCAAGTTCTTCAAACTGTTTAAATTACCTAACCAACAAAATACTCGATAGCTAGATAATTCAATAATCCGAATTATATTATAATTATCAATATCTTAAGTTGTCTGGCTGGGCCTGTTTTGGCCATTCAGACTCTGAAATCTGAATGGTTTTTATCCCCTCGAGCAGAGCATGGCGAATTGTTTTTACAATCAAAGCTAAGCAAGCATTTTTTTCTCCTTCATCGATGGATGAGTGGCACCAACCTGCAGGAGTCCGGGGGCACATGCATCACGGAAGCGGAGAAAGGGAAATATGCCATCCGGTGGTGCAGCTGCCACTGGAATAATCTTGACCTAAAGAAAGTGGCTGTGCTGCTGCTGCAGAGGATAAACAACCCTATCCCCTACACCCTTTCCCCATCCATCCTGCCAACAACTTGTTCTGAACGCACTACAGTGTAGCAGCTTTACGACAATAGACAACAGAGAGGTGTTCCTTTCTACCTTAATTCGCATCATGTACCAGATGACACGACAAGGATAGGGCCGGCAGCCTAAATGGCCACAACGGGACGGCAACTTGGTACCCGTTCTCTCGATCAGTCGCTAATACGTACTCTATGAATTAATGAATCTGGACTGCATATATGATATATGTGCATGGTATCTGGGATGAGCGTCCTAGGCGTAGGCCCTGCGCCTGCAAAACCAGCGGTGTCTGAATAGCAGTTTTCAGACCACTTAGCATAAGCGATCCAATTTTTATTGTTACTCATCTGATTTAGTAAAACCAAGTTATTATCAGCCGGTAAGACAGACGAAAAGGGTTGTAAGCGGTTTGATTACTACGAACTTTGACCCTTTTAAAATAATTTATTAACAGCTTATATTTAAAGTAGAAATATATTATATGTCAAACAAAAAAATTATATTTAGCTGAAGTAATAATCATAATTAATTATTTTTTCCTATCTAATAATTAACATTATGTTATAATCTTGATTATTCTAAACTGTTCCAAAAGCTGTAAACTCTGCGGCTGGATGATGTGCGGTACGAGGCGATGCAGGCACCACCCAGTGTTGCTACTTGCTACCCATTGCCATCTCTGAATTGAATCTTCTTTCTCATCTGTGGTTGCAGGTTGCATGCACGAGTGGCGTCTGTCATGGATGGCACTAGAAAGAGAGGACGAGTACAAGCTGCCAGGGGATAAGAATATCTGAATCTGGTCATCTGGATATGTTTTTTTACTTACCTGCTGCCAGGGGATAAGAATATCTGAATCTGGATAGGCAGATATGTTTTTTTAACTTACCTGAAGATCTAAGCGTATGTAACTAGCTGTCAGAGAAACAGTGGGCTGGTTATTACGTGCTTAATTTGTTACCACAGATTATATATCGTTGAAATTGGAATTGCGAAATGGTCTTTTTATCGCTCTGATGATTGAGGGTCAAAGCCCGGATTTGACCTGAGACGAAGGGCCATGCGCGTGTCTCCACCATGTCGACCTCGTCACTAGTATAGGTGGCGGCCAGCATTAATATGACACTAATACTATTAGACACGATGCTATTAGACACTACACACTAATCGTGTCGTGCCAATGTGTCATGCCGTGCCAACCGGTCGTGTCTGGGACACAACCTAGGTACGGTACTAAGACAGCTTAGTCGTGCTATACCGGTAATACGGCACTATCGGCCCAACGGACTAGTACCAACACTGACACTACAGTGACAAAATTTAGATCTCTTCTCGCGAACGAGTAGTCCAAATCTAATGCTATGGGGATCGAATGGCTAGGGCGAGGAGGGCGTCGTGTCGCTATAGTGCCGACCCAATAACCATACCGTGCCGGGCCAAGATGACGACCCAGACACTACACTAACATAATGTCGGACCGACAATAACACTATACTTATAGTATCATACCGTGCTAGTGCCATATTTTTTAAGGCTGAACCTAGTGCCACCCACCGAGCCCGGCTCCTTTAGCCACCTATGGCTCACACCATCAATCCTCAATCCTACCCAAGTAAAATTAGACCTTTTGTCTTTTGAGCCACGCAGCTACGAAGCATCTAATTTTATCTCTGTAGAATTAACGATGGATGTGGTAGATATGGTGAAGGCAAGCAAAAATCATAATTTTTTACTATTTTACTACTGACTGTAGTAGAAACTGGATTAATAACCTCTAAAATAAATAAGATTCAGTTGTAATTAAACCATAACTGTAGTAGCCGATACCTAATAGGTTTTACAAATCCTGCTTAGGAGAGGAGTGCTTCCTGCAAAGGCTGGCCACTGGCAACCGCTGTCGAGGCCTGGGGAGCAGGGTTAACAAAGCCATTCGGTAATCACGGTTATCGTTTGGTTACCGATATACCGCTCGCGCTCGCTACCGACGTATCGATCGATTTTATTTAAAATTGAAATTTAAAATTGAAACAAATGAAAAAATTTGGAAAAATTTCCAAAAATATTAGGTAAATTAATATAATTTATGGTGAAATTAGTTTTCAAAAATATTGAGCTATCATAAAGTTATGAACCAAGCAAGATGAACAAAAATACAAAATACAAAAATAATTCATTTCTCTATCTTCTTCACTTGTGATTGTTTGATTCTTTATATGCAAGTCTTTTGAATTAATGACATATGTTTGATCAAATAAAATATCATTCTTGATGAGTGTTGTCTATTAATTATTTATTCCAAGCCTATTGATTCATAAGCACTCACACTGTTGTGTCACAAGACTTATTCAGTTGAGTCACAAGACTCATATATGCATGCAAAGTTTAGCGATTCACATGCACATAAGGCACTAGATTGCTGAAATAAGAATATCCATCAATAGTGTGACAACCTTGTGTTGCACACACTATTAATCTATTGTTAAAGAGGACAACAATTACTCATGAGGTCGACAATAAACATTCGACGCTCCCCAGGATAGTTATAGCTCTAGTTCTAACTCTACAACGTACGACAATATCACTTATGGGTATCCTTATCTGTATTTTTATCCGTATCCTTATCCTATTCCAGAAGCTACTCCCACTAGATATGCATATGAGTGACAAGATCCTCAATTTTATTCTTGATGAAGAATGATAAACCACTGCAGCTTGGACATGACAAAGCTAGGAGGAGTACAAAGAAAACATTCTTGCTTTACGTGGCTTACAACTAATGTCTACAAATGAATACAACGTCGCTTATAACCATTATAGCCAACAATGATAAGTTAAAAATACTCGAATTACCAATTAACCATGGTATTTTATAATTTGTATTTTATTGTAAACTTATAAAATTTGTGGTATTGTAAGTTTTCTATTTATCTCAAAAAATAATTTCCTACGATTTATAATTTTTATTTTTTACTGGAAAATTGTCTGATCGGTACCACGGTAACTGAGCTCGGTACCATGGTTACCACAGTAACCGAAACGCATACCACGCTAACCAAATTTGAAACCGTTTCGTGAACTGATTTGAATTCAAATTTTGAAATGTAAAATTTGATCGAATTTTTTCAGTAACCGTTCGGTTACCATGGTAACTACTATCTCAGTCCGAACGATATTCAGTTCCAAAACGATTTTGTTAACCCTGCTGGGGGGCAGAGGGAGGACAGAAACACAGTAGAGGCCGAGACGATAAAGGAAAGAGAGAGATGCACAGAAGAATTAAAGTCAGAGTCAATTATTGAAATTTTTTCGTATGGAGTAAGTCCGCATTTCCATTTGGTGCGGTAGTTCATGTATTGTGTGTATCCCTGTTTAGTGGCTCTGGTCAGCAATTACACATCTTAATGATGTCAAGTTTGCAATTCCCCCTAAACTTATCCAGTTATCCTAAGCATAACTTGTTCGATCTGAATAAGGCGCACACAGGAGAAGCAGAATCAACTCTGATTACACGAACTAATTAAAAAGCAGTACGGACATTACTGTATCCACAGTTAGCACTACTTGCACAGCTTTACAAACATTGTTCATAGCTCTTTTATCCCTTTTTATATCCATTTGGCAGACAGGTCAGACAGCAGACAACATCCATGGCCATTAGCATATATCCTGCGCTGCACTGACGAAATTGGAGCATCCTAATGGTGACCACGACGACGACGATGAAGATAGCACGGTGTTTGCAGGTCGGTGTCGTGTCATGTGCCGATGGACGGCGTCGACGAGAGAGACATGCCGAGCTCCAGGTCAAGTGGCGTGCAGTGTCCATGAGAAGGCTGCTGCTCCATCAGAACCACCGGGAACGACGGCCTTGCCGGTGCGCCTGAACCCGACGAGACAGAGACGCCCATCATGTCATCTTCCTCGGTGGAATTCAGATCGATGGCCGCCGTCGCCGTCGCCGCCGCCGCCGCCGCCGCTCTGTCAGACGATTCATGGCGCGGCGTGTTCATCAGCGACAGAGAAGTCGACGCGCCTTCGCTGCTCAGTTGTTCAGAGACGCGCATCTCGTTCTCGCAAATCGGCACCTGTTTTTCACGTAATGGAGTTGGCACCAAATCGGCCATGAAGAATTCAAGAACTCAGAATTAAGGTAGCTAGCAACCGATCGAATACTTATACTGTACATGCTAGCTTATGTGTACCATGTCAAAGAGGCTAGACCGGCGCTTCTTCTTCCCGATGCTGCTCTGCCTGAGGAAGAACTTCTGGGCATGGCTGGCGACCTGGGTCGGAGTCCTCGTAGTGACGTAGCTCCGGGAGATGCCTCGCCAGTCGCCCTTGCCGAGCTTCTCCAGGCCGACGAGGAACAGCCGGTGCTCCTCCTCGCTCCATGGAACTCCTGTCATGTTCATACCGATTATTAAATTTTATAAACATGTTCAGAGCTTCAGGTGTTAGATGCAGAGCACCAATTGTTCAGGATGACAAGTTGTCCTGAACATCAATTTAGTAAATATAATATAATAAAAGGAGGCAAATATCTCTTTCTTCCTTGCAGTCACAGAAGAAGATAATGCAACTTCTATTGAGAGGGATATTGCAACTTTTGTTAGGTCTGGATGATAAACTAAACAAAGGACAGAAATTTAGGTAGGTAAGAAGGCTCTGAATTTCCACACAACAACTAGTTTTTTTTTTTGTTGAGTTGAACCTTGAAAGACAATTATCTCTTCTTCTTTCATAAAAAAATTGGCTATGTAAAGCATGAATATATTAATTAAGTGCTATTTTAATTGCAGAGTACTGTAAAGCCATTACCTTTCTTCCTCTCCTGGACAACTCTGCCATGAGGGCCGTCAGACAGGTATCCATTGGACGCCCTCTCCAGGCCCTCGTCGATCGACAGGAGCATCGACGAGGACGACGACGACGACGGCGAGACGAGCGAGCTCGGGGCCGCCAGCTGCAGGCAGTCCATGCTGTAGCTCTTCTTCATCGCCGACACGCCGCCGAAGCCGACGCCGACGCCGCCTGCAGCGACATGGACCTGCACTCCGAAGAGCCTCAGCCCTCTACCGCCGCCGCCGCCGCCGCTGCCGCCATCGCAGAGCATGGTTTCTCTCTGTCCCGGCGCGCTGTGGCTGCAGGTTCTCGAGTTGTGGCCGTAGTTGCCACAGTGGGAGCACTTCCTGGCCATGGTGTGGCTATAAATCGGCTCGCTGAATCTGTCCTGTGCCCTTTGCTGCCGAGACGGTGAGAGAGATGGGTGGAGGCCAGTGCGTCCACAACCGCGCAGCACAGCTGCACAGTGGCTGGTATTACTGTCTACTGCTGCTGATGGCTCTGAGGCACACTGGTGGCTGTCTAAGCTAAGCTAACCCAAGCTAGCTTAGGGAAGAAATCTTACGCTTAAGTACCCACTATAAATATGCTGCTTCTGGTGGTGGTGATTGGGATATGGATGTGGACGTGCTGTTGAATACACGACCATACAAAAAAATTGCAATGATAATTGAGGTCGCATTCTAGATCATGTAGCTTGGACTTCACTGCCAATTTGATTGGGTGGTGGTTGTCTTCTTAGGACACGTTAGCGCTTAGCAGTTTCGTTTTCGTACGGGGTGGGAAAAGAATTCCTGCGTGGCAAACGGAACGTTAGAGCGCAGGTAAGGAGCAGTGTAATGTGTGGTAACAGGCTCTTTACAGAGGTATCCAATTATTGTTACCCAAATGGATGTCTTTTGCAAGCTGACATGTGTGTAATTAGATGGTATGTGGTCCGGTTGTGCACCTAACCTACTTAGGTTTAAATTCTAGGGTTCCTGTCCTGTGCGTGCATAATGTCTCCGATAATCATGTTTATGTGTGTATTATTAATGATACGTGTGTCAGCATATCCAAATATAAAAATAAATTCTATTGAGTAGACTTCAAAGTCCTTGTCATAAAGAACTCTCAGACTAATACCATGTAGAGAACTAAAATAATCCGATGACGAAATACTAATCTAGATAAGGTTTCTTCTGGAAAGAATTTTGAAGCCCAATCTATACAATTTATTTCTCCAAATATACTCTTGAAATAAAAAAAATATAGGTCTACTTGTTGGTGTGATTTGCATACATGATACATGTACCTACTCACTGGAGAGCGTATAACACACGCCTTTTAATAAGTTAAGCTATTTATGGTATGATAATTAGGTAGTGTGTGTTCAAGTATGGTAAGACAACCATGTGCACCGATTTTAGGAATACAGACAAACTTGCAAGCTGCTAGGTACTTATGTAATATGCTCTATAAGTTTTTTTCGTGACCGACAATTTCAAGCGGGTATAGAGGATGCACGTGTTGGTGTGCATGTGTGGTCTGTTTTCAGATTAGGCATCCCATTGTGCTACTCTATCTAAAATATAGTTTTCATTAAGAAAATTTTGATATAAATGTGTTGAAGATAAGTCACGGATTTCTTCAGTCGGTATCAATATGGGTGATACTATTGACAGTGGCGAAGACCATTAATAATAACAAAGGTTGTCTATGTTGGCGAAGGCTACCAGTGAAGGTGAAGCTCAACGAAGACCTAGTAAGATGACCTGAGTATGAGTATAGGTCAAGTAGATAACATAACCCAAGGGCCTAAGATATCATAAAACAATTTATATATCATGTAATTACTTCCGTAATGACAGTAACTGTGTAAAATCATAGGTAACTCGTGTAAGTACAACAAAATGTAAAGTTTTGTAAGTACAAGTTGTCTGTCTACACCAACAAAAGCATGTATAGTTTTATTTTCTTGCTGGTTTCTGCAGTTTGCAAAGGATCTGGTGAAGAAACAGGGGATGCATCAGGTTTATAGTTTCGATGAAGCTCGGTCGGATTTTGTGAATTTCGACTGGCTCGAAATGAAAAACCTTTCGTTAAACCGGCTAAGCTCAGAAAAGACCTAATTTAATTTTATTTCTTTGCCAAAATCCGTCCAAATTTCGTACTGCTACTGACAAATTTCGTGAAATCTGGTGATACCGATGCCAATCCAAATTCGGTCTAGAATGAAATAGTTTACCATGGGATTCATGCATGTTGCCTAAACAGGGGAATTCACAGGCGCAACCAACAAAACGTAGCAGTGCGTTGTCCAGTGACAAATCTCCACGACGTCACACATCCCACGTAAGTTACTTCGGCTGTCCGTTTCTGCACGTGAAAACTGCGTGCATGTGCTCTGCTTGTCGCTGCATTTTATATACAAACGTGTCCAGAGAAACAATGAACCACGAGTTAAAAACGGTGATTTACTTAGTTCCAAAGCGAGATCTATATGACAATTGGCAAGGTTTGAGCTTAATTAAGCTCTCCTAGCTAGCTTACCAAGCTCACCTATAAGCACAGTGTCGTTGAAATCGCTTCACAAATAGGTCCCAAGTTAAATGGATGGTGATATGCAAAAGAATACATGAGTTTAACAGGTTTTGGAAGAAAAAAAATCAAAGCTGTTAAGTTCCGTGAAATTCCAATCCTCTAAATTCTCAAAAATATGATATTTAGGGCTCGGTTGGATGTAAATTCTTAGAGAAATATTTCGGATCTAGATTATCTAGATTCTATCCATAAATGTTACATGATCATTTTCATGAAATTATTTGGCAAGCTAGTTGGATTTAGATTCTTATAAACGGTGAATCAAAATCACATGAAACTGATATGCGGCCGTTTCATGCTCTTACGCAAAAAAGAGAAATGTTTCGAGTTTTCACCGTATGGCACCATTTCAAATGATTTTTAGTAGAAACCAAAACGTTTCTGCACTCTTACTTCACTCGCTCACTGAGAGAGACACGCATCCAGATGGTTACCATTAAATATATCTGATTAAAGTATTAACCTACAGTCTAAACTAATGGTCAATGGACATCTTCTTCTATCAGTTCTTTTTAAGAGCAAGTAGCCTTTAATTATCTTACCATGCTTGATTGGACAGATTCAGGGAAAGGCCATGTCAAAACTGGAGACTACAACATACGGGAACAGAAGTTGTTCTACTCGTGGAGAAGTTTGGGAGTGGCCTGGCGTATTTAATCGTTGTTATCCTATCTAAACCTCAGTATTCTAGCTAATCGGATCCATACCCGAGAATATTTTTCATTATCTGCAGTCTTTCTGAATTCTAGTCTGCTGCAACTTTCTTCCACTTGGAATCTTCGATCCACCGATAAAGAAAAAGATTTGAGCAGAGGGCATGCTACCAGTCCATGACAGGGACATCCATTACTGAATTTAATGTAACATGTTTGCATCAGATAAGATGGGGGATAATATTGTTTGTTTGGGCTGTGTTCTTCCACTGCCTCGCCTTAGACAAGCAAGAAGATACTCTCAGACAGACAGCTACCAGATTAGCCATTAAAGAGAGGTAGTAGGTGCTGGATATAGTTTGATTATGCTCAATGATCCGTTCTAATTTACTAGCTAATTGCGCTGGTCTGTAGTGCTTTGGTGGCTAAGTATAGGTGACTAATCCATGCCATTATCTGATCTAAAGCTTTATCCTTGGTACACGATGCGTTGAATAATTTTATCTGGTCTAATAAGATTAGGGTTCTTGAGGAATATCCTTGCCCATGATATAGCCATGATCGTCCTAATGAGACCCAGCAATTTCGTCCATGCACAAGTGGTCACATTGTGTTGCGTTTTACACGTAAGTAAGGTGACTTTATATGTGTATTACTTTTACTGTAATAAATAAATAAATGTTCCTTATTTATGGTTGAAAAAATGTATTCTCTATCCACAAAGGAATAATAAGGACACTTTATCCTTATCCGTTTCGAACATTGTCACGTCTTTTTCGGTTCCAGGGGTTTAAAGTGATAAGGTGATGAAACATTTACTGGTGTTTTAATTGAATAAGTGATAAGGTGATGAAACATTTACTGGTGTTTTAATTGAATGATTATCATGAAAGATTAATTTTTAGAATTCTACTATGTTCGCTTGTATGTAAGTAAACACGATAATCCTCTGTTTCCCCAAGTTATGGAGGAACAATGCCATCATTTTCATATATATTTTTGTCTTAAAGTGTTTGGACATATTTGATATAGCTCTAACTCCGAGATTCATGCTAAATTTAGGGTTTATATGTTATAATAAAATAGTTTAAATTTTTATTTTTAGTCTAAAATTAAAAATAAATTACTTAACTAAATACCATCAATCCATCCACAGCTCTGGATCTATGATTTCTTAAAGTCATGTTTGACCAATTTAAAAAATTCTAAATTTGAATATGTACACTGCCACAAAAACAGTCTTTAATGACTAAGCTTTACTGACGGATTAATGATGCACGTCGGTAATACACTTTTAGTAACAAAATTTTTTCACGCATCAGTAATGCTGCTTTATTAATGATGTGTACCATATTGTTGGGTCCTAGAGGTAAGTAATTGTGCTTCTGGCGCCAATGCTCTTTTGTACCAGTCATTTACTATATATTTGGTCAAAATGACTATAAATTACCAGTTAATATAAGGATGAAATTTTGTTACTATCGTTTCTAATGGTAGTCCAAATTATAATGGTAATGGTGTAAATTGATTATAGCGGGTCTAAATTATAATCATGAAAAATAAAACATACATATTTTGTAAGTACATATACATATCGGTATGGAACCGTGCAAGTTGTGCGCGAAGAATTGGCTAGTTCCATTGATTTCACATTCTCCACTCGCATAGCCAAAATATGCACCAACAAAACAATCTCGATCGATCATCTAAACTGCGTATCTTTATTTTGGAAAGGAACCAGCCAATGGCGAAAAATGCAATAATTAATTGATGTAAAGCTTGGGATTTTACTGTTCGTCATACTACTCTCCCTTTCAGTCTTGTAGCTGTGATGGCCAGTCGAGATGTTAACGACTTAATGGTGGTTTACAGTTAGCTCTTCACAAATGTTATCGCCATGTTATTTGTAATTAAGCTGTTAGGCATTCATCCCCTTTCGTTGATGAAATTGGGTGTCCGGGGAAAACGATACCATGTACCAACCTACCCAATCTGATAAATCGATCCAAATAAGCTGTCAGTAGAAGCTACTACAGAAGTAGAGAGTACATTCCATCGATCTTACACTCAATCACAGCTAGCTAGCTAGCTGTTCTTATACTCCAGTAATATACAGAAGGAAGCAGGAGCATGTTCGGTGTCGGTTCAGTTACCAATGGTTTTCGGATGATCCATTATTGTGGTAATCGATCTATTTATCGGAGTTATATTTTTGATTTAGCGATTATTAATCTGATGAGCATATATTACGGGGAGATGCGAAGGTCGGAGACAGGTTATTAACTACTCCCAGCCAGTTAGCACGCGCCGTACAGCCTCTGGCTGATCACTTGCAGCGGAAAGCCAGCGTCGAATCGATTCGCTTAGCGTGTCGTTGGTGACACTGCAGTTAGTTGCTTCCGCCGCACACCACCGGTCGCCGATCGAGGGCGATGACCACCGGAGCTATACCTCCAAGTTGATCCCAACCTGGCAACCTGCAGCTAGCGTGTACATGGCGAGTTGTCCACAGGACCAGGTCAACCGCGTGCGTGCGTATGGTACCTTTATCTACCTCGGTTTACTGGGTTATTATATTTGCGGTAGATCCAGTAAGTTTTATACTAGTAGAATTGATATCATCGATTTATAAGCTTAAATTAGTATGATCATATTTTACAATAATTGTTACTACTGAATTTACATTGATCAATCTTTTTCATCGTCTCTCCTCAATGCAACCAGACGCCCCGGGTGTTTAGTCTTACCTCTAGCAAATAATTTTATTTATCTGCATCACTTATTTTTAGAATGATTTTATCTTTTCTTAATTTCACTACCACTAACTAAAATAATAGTAGAAATCATTTCTAACGTTTAGATGAACAAAAATCAAATGTTATGGTTATGTTCTATTAATAGCACAATGCACAATAAAATTTCTCTGTTTGGTTGAGCTAAAAATTATAAACTATAGCTAAATTATCCTACTTGTCTACCTTGGTTGACCATAAGGTACACCTAATTTAAATTTTAGAATTTAGTTTTGGAATTAATGTAAGCACTTTTCTGTTATTTTCTATTTTTCAGACCTGATAAGAATACACGTACGAAAGTCTTACGTCAAATTAGTTTTCATGGTTGGTTTACGTGATCAACAAAAAAACGCCCATCCAATCAGACCGGCTTGGAGAGGAAGCCGGACGTCGATCATAGTAGCGCAATCGGCGACTAGCTAAGTTAGATTCTTCGTCGTCGTCACCGTCGCCGCCTCGAGCTTCCATGCGTGTCAAGTTAATTAATCACTCCCCTTGACGTTTTTAACTCGGGAGGGAGTACCAGCTTGTTGGGCTCGAGAGCCTCAGGATATGGGTCAGTTGCATGAGAGTGCGGGGGGGGGGCAAGCTTGAGCTGCTTGCTTCGTCGTGCATGCGTTCAAGTGGCCTCGCGTATAAGGTCAGACGGCAAGTAGAGGGAGGGATCAAAATTAAGCCAGCAAGTCAGAGCTACAGCAAGAGCAGAAGTGTAACCAGTTCGTTTCAATCACGGTTTAAGTCCACGTGCGCTTTCCAACCTTTTCGAACAATCTTTTTTCAATCATGGTTTCAGGCATGTGAGTGGCTGCAGAGTAGGGGAGGCGTGGCAGCAGCCAGCGCGCGGGACTAGTTACTGAAGATGGACAGAGGGTTAGAGCTACAACGAGATTCATATGGAATCTGTGTTTTGTATAGCATAGTAAAACAGTTTAAATTTTTATTTTTAGTTTAAAATAAAAACTAGATTACTTAATTAAATACCCTCGATTTATTTACAGCTCTAGATCTAGGAATTCTTGAAGCTAGATTGAATCAACTCAAAAAAATTCTGAATCTAGAGTTATGCCAAACGAAACCTTACTTATCATCGAAATTGATTCGTGTCGATTTTGTGAACATTATTCACGAAGAAATAAATGTTTTGTGGCCTTACATATATCTTTTATTTAAAAAAGAATGATACGACAAAGGAAGAAGATGCACTAGAACTATCAAACAATTAGAAACGATTTTCGCAAAAAGAAAATAGTTAGATAATCTATTAGAATTCCTCTAATACATTGGATGAATTTTCTTACCCTAACTTCTTTTGAAATAATTCCACAACACAAAGCATTCACATGTGATTTGTTTTAGAATGAATTCATCTAATTTTCTCTATGAAATTCCTTCATTACAATAATCACGTGCTAGGCAGGGTTTGCAAAATCAGTTGTGGACCGATTACCTACCTATGATGGCTGCATAAATGGTTACCCGACCGATTTCTACAAATCATTATATAACGACGAGATAGTCAAAAACCACGATAAATCGATTTCTACAAATCACTATACGATGAAGAGATAGTTAAAAACTATGATAAACGGACCACTTATGGTTTTTTTCAGAACTCTGGCTAGAGGCCATGCTTAAGTTTCAACTTTCAATTGCACAGGTAGCCCTCTAGGGAAAAAAGAGAGTACAGAAACCCAAATGAAGGAGAATTTGGAAGCACAGTAGCAAACGCCTACAACATTTCCAAACAAATACGCCCATTAACAACACCCGAAGGCCCAATTAAAGCTCTACATGTCCCAGCGAAATCAGGCCACAGGCCCACAACGAACCACTGAAATGACATAAATACCCTTCGGGCGCAGCGGCTGCTCCTGCGTAGGACACAGTGGCACGTCAGTGAATAATACCAAGTTGTACCCTAAAATCGACATTTTATATTGAATCATGAGACTAATAAGCGCCGCGCTCGCTCTCGAGTAGCGCAGGGTCAAGGAGGGTGGACTGTGGAGTCCAAGTGGCGGCTAGGGTTAGGGTTTTAGGACCATCACCACCGCCTCGAAACCTCCCACGCATCATCGGCTTGGATTCGTCAATCGGGTTGAAGGCGGTCTCGTCTCCTGCTGGATTGTTCTGATCTGGTTCGCTGTTGTGCGAGGGTGATCGGTGGTGCGAGCGCGTGGGACGGGCGGGGCGGGGGGAGGATCCCATGGGGACGAAGAACCAGTTTGACCTCCTCGTCGACGTCGACAACGACGACCCCTCGCACCTCATCGCCGCCGCGGAGAAGGCGGCCGCATCGCCCAAGCCGGCCGTCCAGTCCAGGCTGCCCACCAAGCCGCCGCCGCCCGCGCAGGCTGGTGAGTTGACGCATGCTGGCTTGGATCGGATTGGGTGACGGGGATTTTAGGGCTCTCGTCCTGTGATTGGTGTAGGATTCGTGGGACTGAGGAAGCTAATTTTACTTTGTTTTAGCCAAAATGTGCGTGTTTTTATCTGGGATGCCCTGTCCTGATGTGCCAATCCGTCGCAGTGTAATACTAGTACAACGTTGTGTCAATGTACCTCTGCGAGTGCTGAAGTGCGTAATTTTTATCTTGTATTTCCTAGTACAGTTTGCTATTGATCAGTTGACTGACGGAGCCGTTGAATCTTCATTCGATGGCTACTTGGTGTCTTCAACCTTCTGCTGAGTGGGAGGTGTGAGAGATGGAGGGAGATGGCAGGGAGGACACACGATGACTTCCTTGGTGGCATCTTTCCTGGCACTGTCAATATCAGCACTCTTGCATGGCTTGCCAGATTAGGTTTTTGGAGTTGAGTGGCGGTGGGAGCGGGGTAGGGGTTGGTCAGGTCGGGTTAACCGGTGGTGGGTGGTGGACACAGGTGATGGCGAGGAGGTGGTGGTGCTGCTGGAGACGGGGAGGAGAGGCGGGGTAGGGGAAAGCTTGCTGGAGTTTGATTAAGTGGGACAATGGCGGTGGTGCGGATGAAGAGAAAGATGAGGGAAGGAGGCTTTGCGGAGGGGCTGCCGACTGGTTGCGCTGGGGGCTGGGGCTGGCAGTAACATGACCACATTTCCGGGGGGTTGTGAGTCCATGAGTGGCATTTGTGGGACGAGATCGGGAGGAGGGGAGGGGATTAGGGTTAGTTATGTGCTGCACAAGTGTTGGCACGATCTGGATCATCCAAAAAGTGACTGATAGATTAGACAATCAGGCAACTGACAAATAGACAAATCCTCTAGTACAGTTTTGTGCCACAGGTTTTAAATTAGTACAGTTTTGTGCCACAGGTTTTAAATGAGTATGTTTGTTACAATGTTAATTTGTTAATGCAGTAAGGGAGACCAGGAACTATGGTGCTCCAGCCCGTGATGGGGCAGGACGCAGTGGGCCAGGGCGTGGCAGTGGTGGCTATCGTGGAGGCAGGATGGGCCCAAGGCGTGATTTTGGTGATGATGATTCCAATGGTGTAGAGGGAGGGTATGGTGGAGGCGGCTTTGGAGATGGAGTGGTGAGGAGGGCAGAGGGTGAAGGGAAGCCTTCAGAGAGGGGTCATGGACCACGCCAGCCTTACCGTGGTGGCAGCCGCCGTGGCGGCTACACTGCTGGGGAGGCCAGAGATGAGTCTGGTCATGGCCCTCGTCGTGCCTATGAACGTCGCAGTGGCACAGGTCGAGGGTATGAGATGAAACGTGAAGGAACTGGCCGTGGCAACTGGGGAGCTGTGACTGATGAAGCACTTGCCCAGTTAATGATGACATCAGAAACTTCATATTCTATTTAAAGACATATTTCTTGTTTACTGGGCTGATTCAAGTTTAGTGTTCTTTTGCAATTCATTTAGGGAATCTAGTGAGGCTGTTAGCACAGAAATGGCTCCTGCCGTGGCTGAGGATGAGATCAAGCAGGAAGATGTACCGCAGTCTGAAGTTGAGAAGCACAAGGAGGGTGAGTCTAATAAAGAGGAGGAAAAGGAACCTGAAGATAAGGTATAACTACAGTTTTGTGATGTACCGCATTATATTCTAACAGTGTCATCTGATGTAATCAAGGCTGTGCTGGTAGTGGTAGTAACAAAGAGGTACGCCATTTCTCCTAAAAATGGCATAAATCACTATGTTTTGAAATTAATAGAGAACACAACCTAAGTCTCATAATAAATTGACCATCTGCATGCGAACTGCACATCTAGAACATATATTTGCTTAGCACATTCTATTCTATTCAATCATTTTAGCAAGTATATTTCTCACATCCTCACCTTCAATTGATATGCTAACTTGATGCTTAATCTGACCTCTTAAATGCCATTTTTGCTTGTATTCTGGTCTTCCCTAGATATTATCATGGATATAAATTTTACAATTTATACTGTTTAATTCTTGAGCCATGTTAAAGTTTAGAGGTAATTTCTTCAGATATTCATTAGGAGCCACTGCCCAAAGCAATTTTTTTATGGAGACAATGAAGACAATCTATAAATTTATTCTTGTTGTACGATATCTTTGATCTTTTACTCATAAAGATTGGCCACCACCCAGATGAGTCATATGATGGAAACAGTTATGTTCTTTCAATTCAGTTGTAAAGTCTATCTTGAAGATTTCATTGCAGTTTTCTAGCTGATCTGGTTATTGTTCTATGGTTGTACATCCACTTAACACATGCACGTGAGAAATAAACAAACGCATGCTTCAATGTTTGGATTTTTACTCGATTTAACTTAATCTAAGCCTTGTTACCAATATTATTAAATAATCTGTGTGACAAGACGTCCTCCCTTTTTCTGTGAATTGTCGTTAATAGTTATACTTGTCTGTTGAGCAGAAACCAGATCCAGATCTTAGGCACCAGCTTGAAGCACTAAAGCTTAAGTGCTTAAGTGCATTTCTATTTTCTACTCAACCATATAAAAATGATATTTTGTGTTTAGTACCAGTTGATAAGATGCTGTCTAGTGAATTTGAGCGTACAAATATGGATACTTGCAATTTTATCTCTTATCTTTTCTACAGTATATTTTTTGGTAGGCTAGTAAATAACCTCCCTGATTTCCTTATCTTTTATGTATGGCAGTCTTCAGACACAACTCTATTTCTTGACCCAGGAATAGTTGCCTGTCTAACAAGTCCTGCACAGGATTCTTTTAGGTACACTGGTAGAGAAAGTGCCTTCTGTCCTTGTTCATTATATTCAGTAGTCGGCAGTTCCCACTTCCCAGCCATGACTTTCTTAATCAAACCAATGGTTGTGGCTGATCTGATCCAGTGAGTCCAGTGAGTCTTGCACACCAAAAGAAAAGGTGGTCTGTTGCAAGTCTCAATTTCACCCAGCCTATAGATAGCTAGTGTGGCAGTATCAAGGTTTTCATGCATTACTTCAGCATGTATGAATTCAGGAGGTTGCCATACATAATAGCTATGTCTTGAAAAAAAACTAGCATTTGCATGCATCCCTTATGCAATTATGTTGGTTGGTTTCTCTTTTACCTTTTTTATTTGTCTATAAAATTCGATCATGATTTTAAATAACTTTTTTCTGTACATCTTAATTTTCATTTTTTACCATGCATAAATGGTTTGTAACCCTAAATATTTTGATTGCCATGATTATTTGTTATAGCATGTTCAGGTCCTTAGATGTTTTGTTTTATTGCATGCATCTGCCGTTGTGGTACAAAAGGAAATGTTAAATGCACTACGTTGATCATTCTTAAATTACAGCCCTTTCCCCTACTCAATTACACAGGAGATGACTTTGGAGGAATATGAGAAAGTACTTGAGGAGAAGAGGAAAGCTTTGCTTTCACTGAAGGCTGAAGAGAGAACAGTTGTGGTCGACAAGGAATTGCAGTCAATGCAACAACTCTCTGTGAAGAAGAATTCTGATGAGGTCTTCATCAAGCTGGTAGGTTCATGCAGCGGTTCTTCTCTCCCCATGCACACAACTTATTCTGTTGCTCACCTTGCACTGTGTTTTAATGCAGGGTTCTGACAAGGACAAAAGAAAAGAAAATGTTGAAAGAGAGGAACGTGCCAGGAAGGTCTGTACTCTGTTTCCTAACATCCCTCCATTCTGCTCTTATGTTGCTCCAGGCTCAAGCCATTACCTTTTGTTGCCCAGTCTCTTAGCATCAATGAATTCCTGAAGCCGGCTGAAGGGGAAAGGTACTACAGCCCAAGTGGACGCGGACGTGGTCGTGGCAGAGGCCGTGGTGACCGTGGAGGATTCCAGGATGGCTACAGCACTCGAGGACCAGTTGCTGCACCAGAAATCAAAGATCAAGCACAGTTTCCCAGATTAGGTGGGAAATGAGTGCACTATATGCCATGAACTCCTTGCACATCTAGCGGGATTTTAAAACTTGTGTCCGTCCCTGTTGCTTGCTGCATCAGTATTGTCTTGTCTAGTTTGATATCTGCCGGTATTGTCTGGTGTGCAAATCTGAGCCAAATGTTATCAAAGGTAAGCTAAACTTCTTTATTGGTATCAAGCTAAACATCCATAATATCTTTTTGACAATTTTCATATAGAAAATGTTTTAAAAGAATTGCACATAGCTGTAAAATTTAGTAGCTGTGGAATCTAGAAATGAACTAGTATAATCTTGAGATTATCAGATACTCATTAGCTATTTTTTAAAATCTTAAGCTCTCCAAACATAACCTTTTTCTGGTTAAACCACCGCTTCAATCAGACCTCTTACTATGGGAGACATCCCCAAATTGCTCCACTTCTGTTGTAGGTGATACATAACCTTGACGATGCAATTTGTTTTTTTTTCCTTGCGAGAGAAGTATATCTATCATTCGTCTGAGCTAAGTGATCCAAATTGTTCGTCTGGCACATCAACCAGAAGTATTTTGTGCGCTAGCTAGAGACTAGAGACAGTTGTGGAGCATTTTTGTATGATCAAGATTGGGAATATTAGTGTCGCTAGCTAGCTAGACGAGATTGTATCAGAAATCACCTAGCAGATTGGACAACGGGACCGATGACCAAACTCCCTTCGACGCCATTTATCGGATGCATTGTAGGAACTTTACTTTTCAGAAGTCACTGCCAACAATAACATGAATCAAGTGCATGCACGGGTAGTCTAAAGCATCGAGGTTCATGCCCCCGTGCCATTGTCTAGGCTCTCAATAGGGATTTTGACAACGATATTACCTAGATAATCAATCCATAGCGTCTGCATCAGTCAGTTTGGCATATCAAAGAATAACATAATGAAGAAAATGTGTCGCACACATCGAGAAAGACTTGCTCCAAATCTTCAACCGCAAAAGAAGCAACTAAAAGCTCACATGACTAAGTGTCTATGTTGGATTATGACTTCGGATAAAATTCTTATTGAATAAGTCTATTATACATATATTTTAATATGATGTCTAAATATATCTATAATATGTACCATCCGTGTACATGTAATCTTATGTTGTTAATAGTGGAATGTGTCTCCTACGTTTTTTCCATATAGGTTTTCCACAGACATCTGTATCTTGTGTTGATTTGATTTGTACATTTTAATTCATAAGAGACTATGTTTGAAGGAGAAAAATCCACAGCGTCAATGCACGATGCAGGGGTTGAGAGCTAAAACTTATTATTATCAAATCCAGCATAATGGCAGGAGTTCAGAGCTAAAACTTATTATTGTTCAATCCAACACTGATCACCAAGTAACATGAAGACATGAGACCCTACAGTACTACAGCTTTATTGTGAGATCGAGCGCCATGCTAGATCTAGGTCCATCAGAAGAAGAGGAGGGGCTTTCACCCACACCAAGCCTAGACTGATCTCCACCAGACATCTTTAGTGACAGATCCAGATCCAATGCCATGCTAGATCTAGGAGCAAATGAGGGTCTCTCCCCTAATGCAAATTCAGACTCTTTAGGTCGCCTGCGAGGTGCGCTTGGTAAGAACTCTATCATCCTCATCTTCTTCACACCATCTTCATTTTTGCCGGACATCTTCCTTTTGCCCCTTGTGTGTACCAATAGCTCTTCCTCCTGGATGGAAAAATAATCAAGAAAATCGTGATTTGAAAGTTTTTAAAATACGCGGTATTATATGTACTCTACAAAAACATGATGCATATGGGGATTCATGATATATTAATTTGTTGAGATCCCTGAGCAAAAACTGTCATATGTTTTTGGGTTTGTTTGTGTGTTTCTCATAAACTATTACTTCCCTAAACAATATTGGAAATCCTAGGTCTAGTTTTGTTCAGCAATTCGTTTGGTAGGGCCTAACTGATAACCTATCGCCCAGCCAAAAAATTTTACAGAGGAAAATTCCAAAACTGCCTATTGCAAATAATCCATAAATAAATAACACAAACAATTTATTAGGAGAACATATACCTTGGGAGCATTGGACTGGTCAATCCAATTAGGCATAACAGTGGTAGAAACATGGTTGGATGATCCTTGCGATAGCTCAGTATTTATTGATTTCTTCTTTAATGTCGTCATGAAATACATACATAAAAGCACAGTATTTTAATGATACTAGATATGGCCAAGAATTAGAGAACATTTTGAAGATAAATAATCTTCTTTCAAAAAATAAATAGAGGATAGAGGATATTAAAGGTAGAGATGGCAAAGGACCGATAAAAGATCCACGACAATGAATTCACTTATTAGGGTTCTAGTTTGGTGGTTTTCATTAACCACATGGACGCTTATCATGCAATTACCACAACCTATTGGGCCTAATGGGTCTTGGGCTGATGAAACAACCGCTATCCCTATTCATAGTCTAAGAGCCTAATATGAGGACCCAAAATACACATGGTATATAAACAAGACCTAAACCCTAACCCAATAGACACCTGCCTACCCTTCGTTCCCAATCCCCATCCACTTCTTGCCTCTGTACTGTGCCGCCATCTCCTCTAAATCTTCTCCTCTCTATCCTCCTTCAATCTACACATCTCATATCCCCCTTCCCATCCCACACCCACCCATTCCCTATCAAGATTACTCACCGTGCTACATAAGAGAATTGCTCATAGATCTAGATCAACGTGGCCCCGCTCTTTCTTGGACCGTGCTACATGAGAGAATCGCCCATAGATTATGATCTTTGATTGGACTATGTCGATTCTGATTTCTCCACCTTGTTTACCGATTACAACACTTGTTGTCGAGATTATTGCTTCCTAATAATGTGACACTAGGCCCCAAAAGCGACATTAGGTCCGATCCAGGCTTTGGTGAAGCATGGTCTAGTAGTTCAATATGATGGAGATATAGCTCCATCGCCATGTCTAATTAGATGCTATAAGAATCATACCTCATGGTGATACCCTATTGTAGAGTACTTTGAAGCATTATCTTCCATAGCCATATGTGTGGTCATCAACCTTGAATGGTCATTGACACCAATGATGTTTGATGTTGGCACAAAATGACCTCTGTTGCCACATCCATTTGCCACATATTGTTCATGGGGTATCATTGATTTGATCACATATGCACCAACCGTATGGTCCACATAGTCCAAGTTCGTATCTTGCCGTGCCTGAATAAGTGGTTCAATTAAACAATGTTATACAATAAACCTTTACACTTGGTAAACATGCATATATACCTGTACCATAGTAGTAGGGGCAAGAGAATCAAACAAATCGGTGTGCTCATAGTTCATCATAACTTGGTCATAAGGCGAGACCTGACTACGCTCATGCTCCAATATAAATTGCTCATGGGGTGCTCTTGTGCCCATCAATGACCCTAGCAAGTTAGAGCCAATACCATTGATGGACTCAAGGTGTTTTTGCGAAAATGAAGCTAAAGGGTTTTTTTCCATAGCGAAAGAATGAGTGCAAAGGAGATAAAATGGTGAATCATGTGTGGAGAGAAAAGTAGCTCTACGCACATCTTATATAGAGAAAAAGTAGGAGTACCGAAT
>KE370885.1:631837-659415 GCA_000418225.1 Zizania latifolia
CGCCGCTGCAGCGCCCCCTCCTCGCCGAGCGACGCGAACCCTAGCCCTTATCGCGTACGCGTGGAAGCGGAGGCGGAGGTGCGGGAAGAGGTGGCCATTAAAGAACCAAGTAGCCGAAGGTGCCAAGCAATTAAACTCTCCATCGCTGGTATTCGCTCACCTCTTCTCTTCTCAGTTACTCCCCACCACCACCAACGCCACACCCGATCGACGGCGACAGGTCGATTTTCTATTTTACCCTCAAACTTGGTCATATTTACAATTTTACCACTATCGTGCGAAGCATTTAAAAACCGGCCGCTGAGGTGGAAGACTAGGCCTGCTCCCATCGATGTCCAGCCGTCAGATCCCGATCGGACGGCCTCGCGTCGCCCAGAGTAAATGCGGCGCAGGGTGCGGCCTCGTGAGCCAGCCCGGGGGACCGCGTGGCAGTGTCAGGCACGGCCCGTGGTCCCGGTGCACAGGGAACTGGGAGGCATAGCCATGGTCCTCGTGGACGTGGTCCACCAGAAAGCCGAGCACCTTGCTACTGCTGCCACCACTGGCTCCCAGGGTTGGTGTAATCCGCGCCGCCGCGTTGGCAAAAAAATAAAAGAAAAGAAATCTCTCAATTTTCACAGGCTTTCTCGTCGATGCAGATGCAGCCATGGCCATGGGTCTACGAGTACTACACAGCTTTTGTACAGGCTTTCATATCCGTTTTTGTGTTTACGTGTACTTTTTTTTGTGTGTGGCGATCGATTGTGATGTGAAATCAGGTGAGCCTAGCAATGTGACAATAATGTCGAGGAGGTCCAGACCAGAGCACAGACGTTGGCGAGCCATGCATGATGCATGCAGAGTTTTCCGTACGTCGAGTTGGTCCACAGGCGCCCGGACGTCCAGTGGCTGGCTAGCTGCATGCACCAATATTGGTAGTGATTCGTCCTTGTGTTTTGTTACCCTTTTCACGTGGATGAGAGCCGAGTACGGCAAGAACTTACGGTTGAGGCAAAATGCTCAAGCGGTAGATCAGATTGACAATTGGAAAGCGCAACTTAATTCTCCTGCTAAAAGAACGGCCACTTGGCTCTTGTAGTGTCCCTAAAGCTCAAAATAAGGGGTTTAAAAGGTTGTGTTTTAGTATTTTCTCTAATTTTTTATATACGTCGTTTAGGCTTATATTTTCATTGTAAAAGAAATGTTACTTCTTTCATAAATAAATGGCATACTCTTTTCAAAACATAATAAATGAAAGGCAACTAAGTCATTTAAGTTGATTTTTTAAATAATGTGCACAAGTCTAAAACAAACCTATATAAGAGAAATCAGATTGAGTAATTTAAGAGTAAACCCATCAAAATGAAAACAATCATTATTTGACGATGACCAGTTGAGGGAAGAACTCAGGTCTCAGGAGTATATCCCTGCTTGCTTGAGCTACAACCGAATTTGAATTTTGGATTTAATTTAGGGTGATTTACCGTTTTATATTTTTAGCCTTATATTTTAGATCACTACGAATACAAATATAGAAGATTTGTACTTAAATCAGTTTTGTTGCTAGTTCACGTGTCCTTGGCTTATAATTTGCAGCTAGAAAAAGGCTCGTTCAATCAGGTTAATGGATTCAAAGTTGTTTCAAACAGAGGAATTATAGCAAATGGTGACGATCGAATCAATCATGCTCCATTCCACACCGGTGTTTACATGGGTGGAATCACGCCATTCAATTTCTTTTGAAAGCACTCCCTCTGCTCCTGAGTAATATTGCCTGGAGTACATAATATCCCACCGTTGTAACGTACGTTGGGATTCTTCGTGTTTTTCCTGTTGCCAGCGGCCGGCTCTCTTCCAGCAACAATCCAATAAATCGGCCCGTTGCTCTGTCCAGTCTACGATTTGAAATACTGTATCGATCGTCCTAGGTGAGCTCCCATCCTCACGCACGTTCGTACGACCGTTTCACAAGCGAACAACCGTCAATCATTCGCCAAACCATTTTACTGACAGTCCGCTGCTTTCAAAATATTTTCTGGAGATTCTCGTCCGGTTCGCCCGTACGCCAATAAATCAGCGGAGCTCCGCCAATGCACGCAAGAGACATATCTGGCGCCACCCACATGCCAATGAACTGTAACATCCGCGGCTGTTCAACTAATCAACATGCGGATTATAACATCACGCGAAAATAAACAAAAACAGCACGCATTTTGCGAGCACTGTTTGAACGAAAATTAATTGATTTGTTAGGTTCACACAACCTAGACTGGAGCAGAACTAAAAGTAATAGCAGTGTGCTTCTTTTACAGTGTAGTTTTGTGCATGCGTGCGTACGTCCATGACCCCAGTACATGAAAACATGATGAGCTCTGAGTGTCGTCGTCGTACGAAGTAGAGATGTGTTCCCCAGGCGAGTGGTGCGTACGTTGCCAACAAATTAATTGGTGTCCTGGTGCACTGTTGGTACATATATGCATGCGACGTCAATTAATTTCTGAGTCTGGTAAATTCGTTGTCTAATGTCTTGTTGTACAGCCAGCCACAGGGGCAGATGCAAGGGAAAATGGACAAAAATAAGTGCGCTCCCACTATGAACACCACCAGTACTACCTGCATAAAAAAGATTGGATTTGCTAATCATATACTCCGGTCACATTCCCATCCCGCATCGCTTGGTGAACTTCGATAGTGGTGGCGTGCGACACTGAACAGGTAAGACATGACGTTGTGATAAGAGGGGAGAGATCTCAAGGATGTCCGGGTGGCAGCGGACCTAAGTTGTTAGGTGGCCAGGGGAGGGGATAAATTGAAGTTGGGGTGAGAGAGGAGAGATTTCAAGAATATCCAAAGTGGCGGTGACCCGAGCTGTTAGAATAGGGTCTAGGGTAAAAGGGGAGTCAAAAAGATGGATAAATTGGGAGACAGGGATAACATCGTGTTTGTAGTGGAGACACGGTCGGTCCTCATATTTGGGTGGTCCAAGGTAAAATTTAAAAAGAGACCACCATTAAACATAAATTTTAAAATATTTATACACTGATTACTAATATGTTATTTGCTTTGTTATCAAGATTATCCTAATTTCTTGATCATAGATATTCGTCAGAAAAAAGTTGATTGTTCATCAACACTAACAGATGAATTAAAGATGTGCTCACGATCACTCACATTGTTATCATCTCCATCAGTGTCAATATTTTTTCTGTAGGGCTTTGGTCTTCAGAAATAATATTAGTATCTTCCTCCACAGCAAATATCGCAAACTCATCTAGTTTTTTAAAGTGATCATATTACTCTTAAAATTTTGTCAATAGATCTTTTTTTTTATTCTATCAACTCATTTAATTACTTGTCTTCTCTTTTTTTTCTTTTCTCATTATCAAATACATGCTTTCTAGACAACATGGTGGTGAAGAAGACCCATACAACCCGCGCGGGAGGTAAGGACGCGAGTGGCGGCAACATGCGTCGCTGCTGACTCGTGAAAAGTGGGTCACTCTAGCCAAGGCACCACGTGTGGTGGGGAACGTGGCCACCTAGCAGGCGGATGATGCACCGTAGTACAAAATAGGATGAGATTATCTCACTAAAAAAGAAAAGAACATAAACATCTACATACTATTTATCTAACCAAATATATGATTGAATTATATCACGTTCCTAACTAAACAACTTTATAGAATCATTTCATTCCATCTCATTCTCTAAAAATAAATCATTTCATCCAATCATCTATCTTCTCACTTCTTCCTCTTTCAATCCCCTTCTCTGTTTTTCTTGGTTTCTCATGAAGAGTTGATTTCTTGCATGAGACCCGGTTTCTATGATTTTTTCTCTCTCCTAATTAACTTACTTATCACATCAGATTTTTATTTACATTACAGTATATTTAATGCTATAGATACAAAGTGACACGGAGGGTAGAGAATGCCCTCGTTAAGTAGTGTAGGGGTGGACATGCACTACTGCACTGTACACGCTGGCTCACAGCTGGCTGGCTATATCGACCGGCGTGCTAGCCACGCCGGCGTACGTACGTGCATGCGGCTCCCAACATGAATCCAAACACAAACACAGAGAAAACAACTCAATCTGATGAACAGTAGAGGGTTACTCACTGTATGTAGAACGTGTGGATTTTCTCTGATTTCGACAGAAAGTGACCCTGTTTCGCTCAGCTTTAGCTTTTCAGGTTTCAACCGCGAGCAGGCACTAGATTCACGTAAAGTCGCTGGAAAAAAATCCCGGTTCAAAGCAAGGTCTAAACTATTTCACGTCAGGTTAAAATTAAAATGTAATTTACCATGTGTATGGAAAAATACATTTAATGTAGTAGTAAAATCGAGATTGCTAACAATATCTTAAATAAATTAACTCCACCCACTTTTTACATAGAGTCAGACGTATCAGGATACTCGGCAGTTGATTTGTGATATATAAGCTCTAATACTGTTAGACTTATACATCAATAATAAAATGACAAGTTTCTTTTCTGTAGTAGTGTCCCGGCTGCCGCCGTAAATACTAAATAGTGTCCCGCACTCCCGCTACGTGGGCGCGCTTCGTCCTCGGTTTGAACGAGCAGGAGAGGCCCACATGGCCGGGCCAGGGCCCACGAGCTCCCCCACTCCCCGGGCCCACCACAGCTGACGCCGTCACGCCTTGTTTCTCCGGCAAGGTGGCCGGCAAGCTGACGCCGTCTCGCCGTGGGCGTCTGGGCACGTCGTGGCTGGCGCCAGCCACGGAGGGAGACGCCGGACGGACGAAAACGAGACTGGGTGCTATCGCGTGGTCCTGGATGGTCTTTGGAGTCATGGAGGCTGGAGGAAGAAGAGAGAGAGCCGGCCCACTGAATTCGAGGAAGTTGCTTCCGTGGCACGACGGTTAAACGCGAAGCCGTTTCGAGGTACGGGGACAACACAGGCTAATTATTTCTGTTTTTTGTCCTTGGAGACTGGGAAATCTTGGATTGGAAATTCATGTGTTTCCTGGCTTGCTGCGGTTCTGCCTCTTGTCCTGCGTGAAACGCAGTGCACAGTAAAAGTACCGTGCCGGCACGGACAACCAAAACAGGAGCACCAAAATAAATTTTGAAGTAAAATATTTCATATTTGCCTGGTAGATTTTTCCCAATCTCCAAACCGTAACTTCTCTAACTCTCGCTACAGGGGCTATCTATCTGTGAATTAACTAGTTTTTTCTTATTTATCAATTATTTTTTAACTCACTACATCAACATTTAACAACTCATATGCTTCTTTTTCCTTGATTAAGAAGAACTGTTGTAAATTAAAAATTAAAATTATATTTTAGCCTATATATTTAATCTTTATTAACTAAAACTTATCTCGATAAGTATAACAATACATTTACGCTAATTTAGGAATTAAATAAAAAAGTAAAATGTTAGACGGTTGTGGAAAAAGAATGTAAAACTATAGGTATATGTTACCAACTTAATTTGGACTGACTTAATAACCCTTATACATCACTAACTTAATAATTTGCACGACACTTAGCAATTAATGAGAGGAACCAGGCACTCATTTGCCCCAAAAACCATGTTGCAATCCAACTCAAGATGATAGCTCCACGACACACCACACTACTGCAGCTAAGCTCATGTCACTAGATGAAAATGACACAGTAACAATGATTAAAAACCAGAACGTGACTCGTCACCAGCAAGCAGCAATTGGGAGCCCTGAAACTGAAGAAATCTGAGTGAGCAGGCAGTCCACGACGACGCCGATTCAAAACGTTTTTACGCTAATTAAGCAGGCGAGTATCTGCAATTATACATTTTATTAGCGCCGTTCACTTCTACTACCTCTGTCCTGTAGCATAATTTTTTAGAGAATTTCGCAGGAATTAAGGAGAGAGACGAAATTAATTGATGAACGATTACGATTAGTTGAGGCGCGTTTAAGTTAATAAAAAAAGATTTTCAGGCGAATAAGTTAATACAAAAAATAAATGAGAAATTGTTGTGGTCAATTAAAAAAATGAGAAAATAGGTGAAAGTGATGGAAAATAAGTGATGGGTCCCACGCGCGGGCAGTGGGCTCTGTCCGGTTGCTGGCGCAGTGGCGCGTACGCGGTACGCTGCTGCGTCCAACGCGCGGTTTCGTCCGCGCACCGCGCTGCCGGCCGGCTGGGCGGCGCCGTGCGTGGTCGCGCTCGCGCGCACGTAAAAGGCGGCGTTTTTTACTCCTCTCTCCCGTGCGGCCGTGCGCGTCGGGCGGGCCGGTGGGGGTCTCTCGCCGTCTGCCCGTCTCGGCCTCGGCAGGAGGCCGCGGGATTTCGGTCTCTCGGGCGTGGCGCGCGGCGCGTGCCTCGGCGAGGCGAGACTTTTCGTGCCTACGTCGTCGAGCGCGTGCGGGCGCGGACCACCGGCGGTGTGCTTGGAGGCGTGGGATGTATCATGCATGCGGACACGGCGTTTTGCTGAGAGGAGGAGGGGTAGAGCCGTAGAGGTTTTTGGAGGCGAGTCATCTGCAGACTGCAGCGTGTGATTTGATAGGCCGAGATTGTCCGGCTACAACGTCGCGACGCCTCCGTTTATGGAAAAAAAAATGCCCTTGGCTTGTCTGCTATACTGTCTATTTAAGTCACGATCTTATATAATGAGTTGAAGAAATTGTTATATAATGAATCGAAGAAAGTGTAGTTTTAGGTTTCAAATCCTTGTTTTTCAGAAGAGACATCATCTCTCGTCTTTGAAAATATTTACTTAACTGTATCTCCACTAGTATACTATTTGAGAAAACAGTTTAGCTAAAAAGGTTAACTCTAAAACCTTAAAAGAAGGGGCTATATATACAACAAGTTCATGAGAAATGAGCGTAGGTCCGTCTGCTGATACTAATTGGATTAAACGAACTAATTAAACTTTATCTTTTCTAATTATTAATATGTATTTAATTTATTTAGTTAAACTAGAGTGAGTCAATTATCAATTCGTATACATCCCTTACCATTCAACCCCTATTTGTAGCACTTCAATTTTTAATTGTCATATAACTTTCATTATCGCTGAAAAATCATCAGAGACACCGTAACAGAGACAGATCAGTGATCATCTTAAATTATGAGTCTGACATTATAGGGGTCAAGGCAAATAGTTTTTAACCATCCATAAAAAGTTATATTTATATGTGCCATAACTATTCCATGGTTTCTATGATAAAAGTTCATTATAATTAAGAACTCCAATTCACCTGGATAGAGACAACACTAATAAATAATCTCCCCAATAGTCTGTCTTTGTGACTATATACTATAACTCTATAAGTATTTTTCTTACACTCTCATCATATCTTCCCTCTCATAATTCTCACCTCTGTGCTTTTTGTTCAATTCCCATGTTTGTCTCTCGCAAAAACTGACACATCATATCTCGCCTACTTGGCTCCAGAGGCGGAGCCATATTTCCTCTACGTCTAAGGCTGGGTTTAAGTAATCTTTAACTGTATTGTATATTCTCAGAATTTCTATAAAATTTTATGAAGTTAACGACAATAGAATTATAGTGTCAAGTCTAGAACTTGAGCCTTATGTTAATTGCTTTGGTTTTGCTTAGATTCCTCCTTTTACGTACAAAAACGATTTTGATTAACAATGCAGTAAGTCAAAGAAAGTTGATTTGTCACATGTACACCCGGCCGGTCACCCGGATCGGAGCTGGTAGCTAGCATGCATTTAACTCCGCTGTTGCATCGAGTTAGCGCAAACTGGTAATGATCTATAGATCAGACAAAAAAACCATGGTCCTTCGTAATTATGACGTGCATGCATGGTGGCTCTGTAAATCTGTAATATTTCCTGGTCCAGGGAAACAAAGAGTATACGCTTGTCCCCTAGAATTAGAATGGTAGTACCATGGAAGTGGAACCCCTGATCAGAGGCTAAGCACAACCATGTTACTCTGCGCTATGACAAAAAATATTTTTATAAGTAGCTAACTTAGATTTTATACAGGTCAACCGACCGTGACTGAGGACGATATCACATTTATACAGATAGGTGACCAGCAACCTTATGCGGAATTCACGCAGGGTCCACTTAGTCGACCTCGTATATAAATGTATTTTTATAAAATTTTTTAGAGCGGTCTTTTTTTACATGATTGTATATGAAAATTAGCCAATTTCTATATACGGTCTAGTTACGTGGAGCACCTGTGAAATGATAATTTTCACAAATAACATCTTAAAATAATTGACTATAGGATTGACTTATTTTTATAGGTTGTCATGTTAAGTAAAACACACGTCGAATAGTTTCCACAGATAAACCATGACGCTCTCCTTCTCTATTGTCTAACAATTTTTCTTCTATACAATGAAAGTAGGGTGTCTGTATATAGTAGTAGTGTAGCTAGCACGGCCCAACTACCATACCATACATGACATGGCCGTTGGGATATTGTTTCCCTCTTTACGTTGAAGTGGATGTGGACACTCACACACCCTTGATGGCGTGGTCCATGTTTATCATAACTTGGGGATCAATCTCCATAATGTTACGTCCTTCCCCGGTTTGACACAAGACCATATTTTGATTACCACACCAAATAGTTCTTGTCTTCTTTTCGTTTCTACACCTTGGTGGCACGTTTTTGTTCACACTTGCCTTGGTGCCCCAGAACAGTGATGGTAAAGTAATATATCCATCTTGTCGCTAGACTGGTTAATGTGCATCTAACGCAAGAGAGGGATATATATAGTTTTATTTGGGATTTACAATTAAAATGTGATTGTGAGCTAGACATATACATCGGCCATTTTGTTAAGCCACTGCAATAAAATCATTTTTATAGGCAACCAAATCAGATGTTGTGCAACGGTTTGGCTAGTTGCATGTGACCAAATGTATGTGAAATATCGTATTTTGATCGACACTGAAAATCTATATTAAAATTATATATAATAGACCATATGTATGAAACATATATAAGACTATATTACTCACTTCGATTTCTGATATAAGCCGTGTTAGCCTTCTCAAATATAAGTCATTTTAAAATTTCTAAAAATTTCTTATATTTTTCTTCAATATTTATCGTTGTCAAATAAATATACTCTACTCACAAATAGATTAAATATACTCTACTCACAAATAGATAACTCATAGTAGAATAAATAAAAACTACTAATTAAGTTATTTGATTTGTTTTTTAATTTTCGTGCACAACTTTAAAACGAACGTATATAGGACTATCATTTTGTACCTAATGCTCGGCGTGGATGTATATATGTCATATTGTCATGTACATACGGCCGTCGTAGCAGTACTGTACCGTACTGTACGCGACTGTAGTTGCATGAGGGGAGCACGTGCAGAGATGCTAGCTGCCCATCGTAACTCAGCATGTCCTTGCAGCAGCTACCCCGTGGACTTTGCACATAATGGGGACTACAAACATTTAAAGTCAATCATGCATGCCACGAACCGGAGTATATATTCACGGTGAAAATAGTGGAATTTGGCTTGATTAATTGACTCGCATGTCGGCATGGACGCAAATTCAGATACCGAATTGCCCGATGCAGCTGTCGTGCGATCAGACTCCGGAATCTACCACACAAAAATAAACAGTGTGTTAGCTAGTAGGTTGCGAGGATTTAATTAGTCGTTATCGCCGAGAACGAAGCCACGCAAATTCATGAATTTCTGAGGGAAAGTACGGGCAAGGAACAGCGTGGATCTTCGATCGGCTTGTGCAACTGGACGAAAAGGACAAGAGAGAAAACCACATGGACTAATTAATTAGTGGAGCCCGAGGGAAGTCGACAACAATTGAGCATTTCCAGAACACCGAGCCGATCGAAAACGTTTTCTATGACGGACTAATTAAACAAGTGATCGATCAGCTCCCTATAATTAATTAAGAGAAAATCCACTGTTTACCGCTGACGAGACGCAGATCGCACGAAATGCTATCGCCGAATAAAATTCGTACTATTTATCATAAAAAAATCAATTTCACCTTTTTTTTGTCGCTGTCGTTATTCCTCCGTCTAACCGACACTATTAGCTACTGTGGAATATCGGTTTTACCTGTATGATGTGGTCCTATTATGTTATAATTTTGGAACAAATTTATCATATGCATTTGTAAGACACAACTACTAATTTTCTATTTATAAATTGTAATTTTTCCGTAATTAAGATAAAATTTATAACGATGGTCGAAAACGAAGAAGTTGATTTGTTCATCAGTAACAATCGATGATTCACGACACCTCATCGGCAACAAATCGTGAATTTTCTCATTAATTAATCACTTCCCAGGCGTCGCCTCGGCGGCCTGCCCGGTGGCCAGATGGGCTCTGGCGTAGAAGCGTAGTATCACGCTGCCGACTTACAGGGGGACGCACACGACGGCACGAGCCGACGCCGCCCCGCGCGCGTGGGGCGAGGTTGCTGGCTGGCGCGGCATGGGCTCGCCGGGATTCGGCATCGATCGTCGACGGGTCGGTCAATCTGTGCACCGTGGGGCTCGACGGCCGAAGTGGCGCGCGGCATGAAGACCGGCGTACGTGCGTTCCTAGCTTGCTCGGCGGTGCATGCGTGGCCGGCGCGCCTTTTGTTGTGGCGCGCGCTCGCGCCGGCCACCGGGTTTTTTTGGGGGGTTTGGGATACGGATGACGTGCGTGTCGTCTGATGGGATCGTGGATACGAGCTATTTTTATCGTGGTCTGGTTTACTGAGTTCGCCGGGTCACGCAGCGTCGCCGCCGTTTTAGCCTGTGCCTGTAGTTTGTCCGTAGCGCAGGGCGGCGATGAGTGGACTTGACCGGCGGGTAGTCCCACCAGATCGACCGCCACTTGTCCTTGCATATTTTGCCCATCTCCGTGCCCATGGCCATCTCCTCCTTTTGCGCTTCCATCCTCTAGATGCTGTCATATCTATGGCTACTTACTATTCTCGGATTTCTTATAAAACTGTTTTAGAATTTTTAGCTATGTTTCATATTTTATTTTATATTTGTTCCTGTCAAATAAATATATCACTCTTATAAATAAATAATCCATGTTTTATAAAACAGAATAATGATAGAAAATAATTATAAATAAACAACCCATGTTTTTATAAAACAAAATAATAATATAAAAAACATTATTTAAGTTGATTTATTAATTCTTATACTTAAGTTTGAGACAACTGTATAAAAACTAAGAACGCATTGGAAGCCACAATAAACAACTTGCCTTTGAGCGGAGGCACGTAACCGCACAGGATCGTGGCTAATAAAATAGAAACGGCCAGACCAGTAAGCTAATAAAATAACATGAAACGATGTTTAATGCCATGTATAAAACTTAGAAATATGAAATTCTAGCGAACCAATCTTACATTACAAACCTATAGCATAGCTATTCACGCTGACGGTCTGACGCAGCTAGCTTTACAACCTATATCGGCAAAAGAGGCCTAAAATTGAGCAGACATAACAGATAGCAATCCTTGTCTTGCACGGCGCACCCGTGAGAACCACTTTGGAACCGCATACATCAAACCGCATGGCTCCACAGCAGTCAGATTGCAAACTAATTAATAATGAGCACGAACTAAACCCTGGTCCTGGGAAATTATGTCGTCGTTGTTGCATGGTTGCATGGTGTACGTCCTCTCTCTCGCTGGCCTCTGCTCGGTTTATCGATCGGCCAAGGCAACTACGGACTGGTAGTAACTTGGCTGGTGCTGCCGCCTGGTCCAGCGAGACACACGAGCAGCGTTCAGTGAGTGCGTGGTAGATAAGGATACGTACGATGCATTATTGGCCATGCATTTGGCCTGGTCCAACATATGCATGTCCTTGTGCGTGTGATGGGACCTTGAAACCTGCTCAGAGTCTCAGACGCCGCCGTGCATGCATGTGGATGCCGTGCAAGCCGTGGTATAGACTAGCTGCGTTTCCTGCACGGCCCAGCGGCCGGAATTCCTCGGCCGTTGGGACATCGTTTCCCCTCTTTTGATTATGTTGCAGTTCAGGTCCATGTATATCTCCTTCATGTACTAGCTATGCCATGCATGCTTCCTAGTTCCTTGCTGTGAGAAGGATTGCATGTTACACCTGGCTGAAAATTCTGTACTTGCTAACAGCTACAACATCCTGTGCGTGCGTGCCAGATTGTTCTGGGAGGGATGTTGGAGGTGACATTTTTCACCTCTCGATCCATAAATGTATGGACATCTTAGTGGAACTAGAAATGGAACACGAAATAGCTAGCCAACACTTGCCATGGCCCAGGATGAACCGTCGTTGTCGATCGCAGTACTGGGCGCAGCGCAGGCGGTAGTTGCATGAGGGCGGCACGTGCGAAGATGCCACTCTTCATAACTCCAAATGGGCCACTGGCCCACCAGGGCTCACCTTACCAATCCGGGCCGATAACTGGCCACGAGCGGAGGCCGGTTGCCGCAGTTATCGGTCGGTTAACCGTGGTAAACCGGCAATAATTTGAATTCTAAATTTTGAATCGCGGTAACAGCCTGTTTTGCATCAAAAACTGATCGTTTTTTAAAATATAGAAAATAAAAAACATAGAAAATATAGAAGAATTCTACTTTTTAAAAAAATATGTGAAAAATATAGGAACGTAATTTTTTTAATACAATGATAAAAACATTTGGTATGCTATTTATTATTCTTTGGTTGAATTAAATAGTAGAACATCACAAATTTAGTAACATCATTTTTATAAAAAATAACTAGCAATGAGAGTCTATTGGGCTGGGCCAATTTTTTTAATTTTTGCCAATCTTGTTATGTTCTAAAACTGTCCCAAATTTAAGTATTTTTGAAAAATAAATTCACCAAAAATCATCATAAACCACTTACTATTCATAAGATTTTTTTTCAGAATTTACCAAAAAAATGTAAAGTTGAATTTGAATTTTGGACCGAACTAGCCGGTTCAACCATTTATATCACCACGGACGTCGAAGTGCCATGGCGAACGAAGCAGCCTGCATGGTGATGGTGGTGAGGTTCGGTTTGATTAATTGGGACGCGCTACAAGCAATGCAAATGCACGCGGTTTTCAATTTGAGCACTATAGATTTTTCTATGTAGCTTGAATAAAAGATCGTCCAAAGATTTATGACGCAACATATAGGTTTTATGACGCAGCCCTCCAAAAACAAAATCTTCCAAAAATCCAATGAAATATCCACTAGCACAAAAACTCTTGTATGTGCCGGTTTTGATAAGAAACACTAATAGCCTTGTACCGGTTAAAAAATAGCATATATAGATGAGTATACGTGTCAGTTCTTGTTAACTACAAAGTTATCAAATGAAAAAATTATCAACGGTAAAGTATTAGACCTCATCTAGCTCTATAACTTTTATATAATTGTTGGGAGCAAGTGCTCCTCCGAAGGGTAGGCACGTCCCGAAGGTGAGCCATTCCCGAAGGACCCTTCCTCGAAGCTGAAGGCCGGGAGCCGGATGCCTCTGAAGGATAAGCGCACCCCGAAGGGGAGCCCTTCCCGAAGGCCCCTCCTCCGAGCCTTGGAGGCTTCGGTATTGCGAGCGAAGGGTATGGTGCCGTCCCTTGGCACCCCGAGGAGCCCAAAGCTTCCACGAGAGTGACCTCCGGAGGTCAAGGACTCCGAGCCGGCCTCCGAGGTACGGGCCGAGGGCCCCTAAGATCCAAAGGAGGGCCCCCTGTCTCTCCGAAGGCTGGCTCCCCCGGAGGGTGCCCTTGGGGACAGACCGTCCCTGTCTGCCGCCCTCGTGTGGGCGGTCCAAAAGAGGAAAGCAGGTCTCTGGCTAGGGTACAGAGACCTGCGGTCCTCACCTGCCCCTCTGCCCCAAGGTACAGGACAGGTGGGGACTGTCCCCGTAGGCTCTACCAACCCGCCTGGCGCATGTCAGGCGGGCAGTTGGGCTGCCAACTCCATGACCTTGTCAGGGAGTCTGCGAGCCCCTCTCCTAAGCCCTCCGGAGATCACGGAGGCTAATTCCGGACTGATGTAGACAGTAGGGCCCGCTTGTCGGTGAGAAACGTACTTGTACCCCTACATGGGCACTATTGTAACTTCCTGTTGGCCATGAGCCTATATAAATTGATGCCTTGCCATACAATGGCAGATTTTTTTTTTCAGGGGAACCAACTCCACCTTCTTCTCTAACTTCCACTCTCATTCACGGTTGGAACACACCTTATCCCAACAATAATTATATCTTCGTCTAAAGTCATTTTTTTTAAATTCCCATATTTAACAATTTTTAAAACCAGCACATATAAGAATTCCACATGTGCTGATTTTTTCCTCGTTTAAGAACCGAGGAAAAAAACCGGCACGTATACCAACAATAAGAATTTTTAACAATTCTTATATTAAAAACCGGCACCTATACTTAGGTTTTTTCTTTAGAACCGACACGTATAGAGATGAAAAATACCTCACAGGCGTCCCCTGCGCTATTGATGTCTAAGGAGTTATGATTTCATCTACCACGTTTAAATCTTGTTATCCACGTTTAAAAAAATGACCGTGTGTATCTTTGATCGGTGCGGAGACAAGACGTTAACTTCCATTATCTTGAGAAACGATTCATAATTCTTAAGGGCCTAATTAAGCGCAGGGAGTGCTGTCACAACTGGGCCAAAGCTAGAATAAGCAAGCTGGGCCTTGCAGCACAACACGAGCACAGCACGCGCTGTATATCGGCAACGGTACACACTACACAGCCTATCCCGCCATCATACACTCGAGCAGTCGAGCTAGGCAAAGCCTCAAGTGACGTTTATTCTTGTTCACTTCAATCACTTATGCGCGGGCTGACTATGTTCTGAAAGATCGATTATCTTAATAAAAGTTGTACACAAGTAATTTAACATCACACAATTGTAACAACAATTAATTTTCTCAATTTTTATGTATAAATACAAAACGATCAATATAATAAAATATAAGAGATCAGATTTAGTATACTTTAACAGCACACAGTAATTAAACTACGGTATCAAGAATAGTATTTTACACTATAATATTCTAAGCTAACGAAATGAAGAAAATATAGCAGCAGCTACCTACACATGAAGATAAGGGTAAGAAGCTATTTTATCCACCACAAAATGTACACCCAAACGGTCGCCCCCTCCAACGAGAAAAGATGGAAATTGAAAACTTTTCTGCCATTTAGATCGGAGAATTTAGAGGAAATCAGGTTTCCAATTTTCAGAAACGACGGCTCAGTCAGATACTACGTGGCTGTTTAGTTGTTAGCCACTATTTGCCAATAAAAATTGATACACTTGTTTAAGTTGATTATTAAATTTTTTTATTATACCTTAACAAATATAAGAGAATCTTGTTACACTTTTTTAAGTTATTAACATGTGGGATCGGAAAAATCTTGCCACAACTGTGACACCAATTAAACACCTATCAAATTAGTCAAATCTATCTAATCTTAGATATGACAAAGCGTGACTATGAACTAAACAACCCCTACATGCATGCAATCTCTATCTTGGTCTAAAAGGAGCTAACTATTTTGTCGGCAAACACAAGACTTAGTGGAGTGGACTGATGGTCCGTGTGACTATTTTATCGGCAAACACAAGACTTGGACTAATGATCTGCACACAGCCTACAGCCTGGATAAACTGTCGTGGAATTGTATGTAACAGATATACCCTGCAAAGTGTGATGCATTTCATAAATACACGTCTTGCGAGATATCCAGCTGCACTTTTAGTTTCTTTACCCTAAATTTACTTCTGGTTTTTTCTTACAAATCTTTGAGACCCCCACCTACCATACCCAAGTAAATTTGATATATGGATGATTAGCTGTTTCTCTACTTGTTACGACTTCGAGACATGCAGATTGGTACATTGAAGATAGATGTCTTTCATGACTCGGTCATTATTTTGAACAGCATACAATTTTAGACTGTAACTACAGTAATTAAACTACGGTGCCATGAATAGTATTTTATAATATAATATTCTAAGCTAACCAAATGAAGAAAAGATAGCAGCAGCTACCTATACATAAAAAATAAGGGTATGTAAGAATCTATTTTATCCATCACAAAATGTACGCCCAAACGGTCGCCCCTCCAACAAGAAAAGATAGAAAATTGAAAACTTCTCTGCCATCTAGATCGGAGAATTTAGAGGAAATCAGCTTTCTAATTTTCAGAAACCACGTGATGGTCAGTCAGAGACTAGGTGCACGCAATCTCTAGCTTGGTCTAAAAGGCGCTAACTATTTTGTCAGCAAACACAAGACTTGGACTGATGGTCTGCACACAGCCTAGTAGCATACAACCTGAATACTATATATATTATCAGTTTAGCACAACACGGTTGCAGAAATCCAAGATAAATAGAGTTGCATCGCAAGAAAATTAACACCACGGACATGTTGAGATGCTTCCACATCCTAATAGCCCTAACCTTGCTCTTATTCACCCCAACCAGTTTCAGAGAGGTCTCGGCCAATGCCAAGAACACAAGTGACCTCAGTATTCCAAGTGAGAGGTCAGCACTTCTCAGCTTCAGATCAGGATTGTCAGACCCTGGAAATCTCCTTTCGTCATGGAAGTTAGGGAATGACTGTTGTCAGTGGAAAGGGGTTCGGTGCAGCGACGAAACTGGGCATGTCATCAAACTCCATCTCCAAGGCCGTAGCTGCAAAAATGACGGAGCGCTGTGGCATACTACAACGGAGCCTGGACTGGGAGGCGACATAAGCTCCTCGTTGCTTGGCTTACAGCAGCTGCAGTATCTCGACCTCAGCTGCAACAACTTCAACGGGTCACTCTTACCGGATTTCTTAGGTTCTCTCAGCAACCTGAGATATCTCGACCTATCCGAGTCGAGATTCGTTGGGATGGTACCGCCACAGCTGGGTAATCTCTCCAACTTGCATTATTTAACTGTTGCATTCAACTCCGATGGCATGTACGCTACGGATATCACCTGGCTGTCACGGTTATCTTCCCTTGAGCATCTAGACATGTCTTCCGTGAATCTTAGTATGGTTGTGGACTGGCTATTGGTAGTAAACACACTTCCATCTCTTAGATTTCTCTGTTTGTTTGATTGCCAGCTTAGCAGCAGCGTTCACTCTCTTCCGTACTACAACCTAACATCTCTTCAAACTCTGGACATTTCACTTAACAAGTTCAACAAGAGTATCACGCCTAATTGGTTCTGGGATTTAACTGCTCTTAGGTATCTACGTATCGGATCGAATTATTTTCATGGCCCATTTCCATACGAGATAGGCAACATGACATCTATCGTGGAGCTTGATTTGTCGAGCAATAACCTTGTGGGCATGATACCACCGAACCTGCAGAACCTATGTAACTTGGAGATATTTGTTTCTAGTGGAAATAACATCAATGGAAGCATAACGGAATTATTCAGGCGATTGCCTAGATGTTCATGGAATAAGTTACAGGATTTGTTCCTACCGGACTGCAATTTGACTGGAAGCCTACCAACAACACTAGAACCCTTAAGCAACCTGAGCCGGCTCGAACTCGGATATAATAATCTCACGGGTCCTGTTCCAATTTGGATCGGAGAGCTAACAAGTCTAGAAACTTTAGGCCTCAACTTCAATAGCCTGGATGGAGTCATACATGAAGGCCATTTAGCAAGCTTGGCGAGGCTACTTTACTTGAGCTTGTCTAACAACAACAATATAGCCATCACAGTGAATTCAACCTGGATTCCTCCTTTTAGTCTAACAGAAATCCAACTTCGGTCTTGCCGGTTAGGGCCTAAATTCCCAACTTGGCTTAGGTGGCAAACACAAGTATTCAATCTTGATATCTCAAACACAAGCATCTCTGACAAGGTACCAGACTGGTTTTGGATAGCAGTATCCTCGACGTCATTTCTAAATATGAGAAACAATCAGATTACTGGTGTCCTCCCATCTATGATGGAATTCATGAGAACAATTGCAATTGATCTCAGTTCCAACCAGTTTACTGGTCCAGTACCGAAGCTTCCTGTATATCTAACGGACTTAGATATATCTAAAAACAATTTGTCTGGGTCTTTGCCATCAGACTTAGGGGCGCCAGCCTTAAGATCACTTATTCTATATGGTAACTCAATTTCTGGTACTATTCCATCTTCTTTGTGCAAAATGCAGTCGCTGGAGCTACTGGATATCTCTGGAAACAAGCTAACCGGGCCAATTCCTGATTGCACAGTAAATTCAAGCTCGGAAAACTCAACATGTCTGAGTATTTATAGCATAAGTTTAATGAACAATAAACTTTCAGGACAGTTTTCTTCCTTCTTTCAGAATTGCAAAAATCTTGTTTTTCTCGATCTCGCTCATAACCAATTCTCTGGGGCACTGCCAGCATGGATTGGGGAAAAGTTGTCTTCTTTGGTATTTTTACGGCTACGTTCTAATAATTTTAGTGGTCGCATTCCAGATGAACTTACAAATTTAGTTGCTCTTCAATATTTGGACCTTGCACATAACAACTTTTATGGAGGCATACCAAATTCTTTGGCGAAATTTCACAGAATGACACTCAAGCAAGATGAAGAAGATCGATTTTCTAGGGCTATTCAATATAAACCATGGATTAATGACAATGAATTTGTTGATTATATTGAGAAATTAACGGTTGTCACAAAAGGCCAAGAACTCTTGTACACAGGTGAAATCATATATATGGTGAACATTGATTTATCTAGTAACAATCTTACTGGAGAGATTGCTGAAGAAATTACCACTCTTGTTGCATTAACAAACCTGAACTTATCATGGAATAGGTTGAATGGACAAATTCCTAAAAAGATTGGCTCCTTGTCACAATTGGAATCCATAGATATGTCACACAACATGCTCTCTGGTGAGATTCCTAATAGCATAACATCTCTTACCTATTTGAGCCACATGAACTTGTCATACAACAATCTTTCTGGAAGAATACCAATAGGAAATCAGCTCAAGGTTCTTGATGACCCAGCATCCATTTATGTCGGTAACATCGGTCTCTGTGGACCTCCTCTACCAGATAACTGCTCTGTCAACGGGGATATTTCTCCTGTTCGTAAATATCATGAAGACGAATTGGTCAGTGTGTCCTTTTACCTCGGGATGATCATTGGTTTTCTGGTTGCCCTCTTGACAGTATTCTACTTGATGCTCTTTAGCAAGAGATGGAGAAATACTTTCTATGTGCTTGTCGATGGCTCCTACGACAGAATGTATATTCACGTGGCTGTAACTTGCAGGAAGCTATGCATCACAAGTTAGTCACCGATGGGTTGCTATGTTTCAGTACAAAAATTTAAGATAAACAGTCGTCGAATTGTATGTAACAGATATTCCCTGCAAAGTGTGATGCATTTCATAAATACACGTCTTGCGAGATATCCAGCTGCACTTTTGGTTTCTTTATCGTAAATTTACTTCTGGTTTTTTCTTACAAAACTTTGAGACCCACACCCAAGTAAATTTGATATACGGATGATTAGCTGTTTCTCTACTTGTTACGAATTCGAGACAGATTGGCACATTGAAGATAGATGTCTTTCACGAATACCTTTTAATTTAGTATCATTCAATTCTACATATATGCACATAAACATAAAAAAAAATATGATGAGGTAATATATCATCTTATTTAAATCTAAACCGTTACATCAAAATAATAAACGGTTTATAATTATTTAGTTGTAACTTAAAATTCTTTAAAAAAAATAAGGGTAAGAAGCTATTTTATCCATCACAAAATGTACACCCAAACAAATCGCCCCTCCAACAAGAAAAGATAGAAAATCGAAAACTTCTCTGCCATTTAGATCGAGGAATTTAGAGGAAATCAGGTTTCCAATTTTCAGAAACCACATGATTATATAGCCAAAGCGAATACACCGTGCCTAGAGTGGCGGCACCTTCTGATGAGAAACAAGAAAGAAATAAAGTTGGATGAAGCAATGCCCTCTGTGCCGCCTAACTTGGATCCAACGGCAGTTTTTTCCAACTGCAGAAGTTGCAGTCACCATTAATTGTATTCCATTGGTTCCGCCGCCACCGTGACGGCGGGGAGGGCGAGGGCGCCAAGAACCACGGCGTGCAGCATGTGTCAGTGGTTTTTCTCTCTCCTTTTCTTTCTTGGCGGATTAATCTCGGCTCGGATGGAAGGAGAAGGTGATCCTTGCTGTTTTTTGGGCACCAGAGCTGAAAAGATTGATTTTTTTCTTTCTTCTTTTTGGTGGATTTTGCAGCAAGGAGGAGGAGGAGGTTTCGGATGGCAGAGGCAACAGAGGAGCTTCACCAGATTCAGAAGGATGACGAGATCGTTCCAGCAAGGAGAATTGGTTTGTTTCTCTGTGAAAATCTTTGGAGAAGATTGCAGGTGTCGAAATGCATGCATGAATTGCTGTCTGTTCCTTACTGTTCTGTCTTTTGCTCTTCTGTATTTCGGGCTTCAGGTTAGTGAACCTGTGGAGAAATATGATCATAATTCAGATAGGGACTGTGCCGAGATCGCTGTAGATGCCATGATCAGTTTTGTTGCAAGCATGAAACCATTTTGCTATGATAAGCATGCTGATTCTCTAGGAGCGTTATTGCACTTGTTCTGTAAATTCATATTCGTTTGCTATGAAAAGCATGCTGATTTTCTAGGAGCCTAATTGCACTTCGTATTCTGTAAATTCATATTTGTTTTATATAAGAATTGCAAGCTTAGATCGGATGAATTTGTTTTACGTAAGCTGTTCGAGTTGGCTTACATGTTAGAGTTGAACCTCTCGGTGTAATTGAATCAAATTATCAAATTTAAAAAGAAAGTGTAATTTTGTTTTGAGTGGCCATAGTAAATCTTGTTGTCGTTGCATTTTTCAAACAAGACATTGACTACTAGCTACTGGTTGGTGACTACTAACTACCAAATGCCAAATTTATTATTATTATTATTTTCTTGGTGAGACAACAAAAACAAGAATGAATTTATCCAGAAATGCACTCAATTGTAACATCATCTTTGCATTACCAAGGAGTAATGTGTATTTGTGACATTAGGGGTATTACAGATATTTACTATCAAAATAGAAATCCACATCTACTCCAACCAAATAACTTCTCAGCTTTTTTATAGCTTACAGCTCACAGCAACTTTTTTACAGCTCACAGCAGTATTTTCAGAATCTACGGCTGAACCAAACATCCACAAGGTTTAGCGGAAACTGAGTAGCGCTTACTGCTACCGAGAGGCTTGTTGAGGCTTTGGTCCTCCTGTTGCTGGGAATATCGACCAACTGTGTAAATTATGGTTCAATGATTACCAATCTTTGATTGCAAATTAAAAATCAAGCACATACTCAATTCGTAGACAAAACAATCGGTTTGATGAACTCAATCGGAGCGGATTTTAAGAGGATCATTGCAAATAGAAGAAATTAAAAACAAATTTCTTAATAATGCATAAAATTAATTAAGCTCTCTCTCCATTACTAATGTTGGTGTTGGTGCTTGGCGAGAAAGAAATGAGAGGTGAGATACTTAGAAACCGAGAAGAATCAGAAGATATTACTCCATATGTTTCTTGACCGTGTCTTATCCTCTAGGTTGATGGTCCAGTATAGTTAGTTTGGCATATTTTTATAGAGTATATATACATGCATATATAGTTTAGGAACTTAACGATCATTTATCTCGCCCTGGCCAGGAACGATCCTAAATAGTTGTAATTTAAAACTATTTAAGACTTGGATACATGTGTATCCCTTAGGTTACTATGGCTCCACCCCTGCCAAAATACACTGATTTTCAGTACGCTAGCTTGAGACCGGGCTTCTCCTCCAAGGAGCTACATACACATACGCTATCGACCTTGTGGCTGCTAATCTTGCGGACATTAGCCACTTGGTTTGTCCATGCATGCGAGGATGCCAGTGCCCGGTGGGAGCGGGAGCAGCAAGCGTGATGCGCTCCTCTCCTTCAAAGCAAGCCTCTTGGACTCTGATGGCCACCTTTCATCATGGCAGGGTGACGACTGCTGTAGTGCTGTCAGTGGAAGGGAGTCCGGTGCAGCAACGGAACTGGCAATGAATGTCGTCGTGCTTAACCTCCGCAAGGCTGACTACCAGAACGATACTTTGAGCTTGCTGAGAGGTGAGATGAGCTCCTCCTTGGTTGCTTTACAACATTTGAGGCATCTAGTTTTGAGCCACAATTACTTCGATGGAACAAGCATACTAGCCACAGTGACGGATCTAGAATTTTGTTAATGGGTATGTCATGTCAAATTTCTATTTCTAATTCGATAAAAATATTTTTTAATTGGATAAATGGTTGTTAAATTTATACCATAATTCAATATACGTACACTAAATAATATAATAAGTTACACGTTTTATTAGAAAAAATATAATAAAATTAACCCTAAAAGCAAGTTTGAAATAAATAGAAACAAGTGGCGAGAAAGCACGAGCGTGCTGCCAAAAAAATAAACAGTGAATATGATAAGTTGTAAGTTTTGTTAGAAAAAATATGATAAAATTAATCTTAAAACAAAGTTTGAAACAAATAGATTAAAGTTACAAACAAGCGGCGAGGAAGCAGGAGCGCGAAGGGCGCAACTGAATATGACTCACTTGGGGATTGAACACAGAGCTGCATCTTCTCCATTGAGCCACATATACAAACCTTGTCAAGAAGGTACAGAACTGAGATAATCATTTACAGGAACGCAAGACAGCATGAGTGAGCCCAATCTATTCATCTTCCTACGGGCTAGGACCAGGTAGGTCCTCCTCTGACTGGCTACCATGCGTTCTGTCAAGAACTCAACCTCTTGTGGGCAGGTTTAGAGCTGGGACGTGCGCACGCCATCTCGTAGTCTAGTACTATAGCAACAACTAGCTAAACGTGCCCCACTCTAACCGCTAGCTAGTGCATGTCGTCCTCCATTACTCTAGCTAGCTAGTGCCTAACATACTTCATTACTCTAACCTAGCTAGTAGCTAGGTAGTATACTCTATAGTCTATACTCAAGTAGCTAGTAGCGATTATTTTGGAGGCAAGACCTTTCAATATAGCCTAGCTCCACATATCTATTTATGCATAAAAAACCAACAAGGTTGTTCCATACCGAGATAAGATGCGAGACAATACTACAACGCACTACTGTTTTATGCTGAGACAAGACCACAACACACTATAGCTCTATAGGCACGAACAAAGGTGTAAAATTTACCGTATCTATTTTTAATATAAAGTCTTATCTCAGATAGATTATTTTTACTAACGTTAACAATGCATAACATTACTTTTTAACTTCAAACAAAATATCGAAAATGGTGTTCTTCTAATATGACGGTAGTTTATTATAGATCCGCTTTATTAAAAAATATAGAGAATTCTTACAAAAAATCGCTATTGGGACATATCACCCAACCATCACTCGTAGCAAAGAAATAACAGAAGCACTATATTTATATCACAACACAACTATTACTTAGAGACTAGGTCTAAAACCCTATCAACACTATGAAGCATAGTCATCGGTCAAAAGTAAAAGATATGAGACAAGACATGCAATGCAAATGCACGCAGTTTTCAATTTGTCACGCACTATAGGTTTTTTCTATGTAGCTTGAAAAGAAGATCGTCCAAAGATTTGTCACGCAGCATATAGGTTTTATGACGCATTACTCCAAAAATAAAATCTTCCAAAAATCTAATGAAATATCCACTGGCACAAAAACTCTCGTATGCGCTGGTTTTGATAAGAAATACTAATAGCCCGGTACCGGTTAAAAAACTAGCATATATATATAAGCACTATTAGAGAAGTGGTCTTTCATCTATCCTTTTAGTATTCATTACAACTCAAATCGGTACCGAAAGTCATCTGTAACAGTTAGAAAAGAGAGAACATCATGGGTAGCTGCAACCAGTATTAATAAAGAGTTTTAGTACCGGGTCAGGAGACCGTCTGGTACTAAACTTATCAATACCAATCAGGGTACCCAACCGGTACTAAAAGCCTATGCATTAGTAATAGGTCAGCACACCAACCGGTGTTAATAACTTTAGCACCGGGTGGTATCCTAAACCTGTATTAAACATTTCTCCTAATGTATCCGATATCTCAAAAATCTCATATTCCTCATTTCTGCCTCTGTTCTTCAGTTCTTCTTTCGCCCGTGCGATCAGTTCAGGGTTTAGGGTTTAGCCCAGCCAACCGCTCATCGATGATCTAGATCAGGCAACGACATAGCAAGCCTCCCAAGTGATGCCACCAGACATCGTGGTTTCAGCAGTAGGCCGGCCGCCACCAGAGTATGTTGTTTTCCTCATTTTTTGGCTATTTTACGGTAGTACCGGTTATACAATGCATATTAGTTTAATTTATAAATGCAAGTGACATAATGTAGATGAATATGCAATGTGAATTAGTTCGTCAACTCTTTTACAATCTCAAGTGAAATTGGTTTGACAATTGCCTATTTTAGGTGCCGGCTTATGAGTTGAGGGATTGTCTTTTGAAAATCGGTCATTGGCAAATACGTCATATCGTATGTATATACATTACATTTTCTATTTATATGGTAACAAAATCATAACAAAGTAATGTGATGTTATCTCACTATTTTAGTTTCTACCAAAAATCTTCGTCGATCTCCATAATATACATGACTGTGACACTCTTAAGATATCAATAAGAGATGGCTACACCAATAAGAGAAAGCTCCATCAGCTATAAGAGTGGACTCAAGTGATAGCGGTATATATAACGAACTCACATTGATTATTATACATACATATCTATTTTGTATATGTACTTATCGGTTTTTTTATAATGGCAGATGGTGTTATTGGATCTGCACGGCTAGCTGAGAAGAAGGGGAAACATAAATTCAGAGAAGCAGGTGACACTGACCAACTGAAGACCATATGTTTTTTGGCAATTCAACAGATTTAACGGCCGAAAGAAAGGATCACCTTTAAACCATCTCGGCTACGACATCCTCCGGTACTCAATTGTACATCTGCACAATTAATTCATAAGCCATCAAGAAAAAAATGATGGTAAGCACTTTGCACATGTCACAATTACAAACATCTATATATACCTAGCTATATGCACTTGACTCGGCTAACTAACTACCAAAACATTTAATTGTAACAGTACTTTTCAAGGGAGTATTGTGAGAAATACGTTGCACCTCACCTACACCAACACACCACAGAGATCCAAGTGACAGCAGCAGGAGGCACACCAGTCCCAATTGCAGTGCACAAATCTACAGATGGGCGCTGTTACCTAACGGCTGGTTTTCGCCATTTTCTACAAGCACACGGGATAGTTGTCGGCACAATTTGTGCTTTTTATTTCCACATCAGCGATGGTGCACTGGAGGCAACTGTGTATATACTTTAGCTTAAAACAACATCTGTTATGTGGTGTAAATTGTTAGAACCTACTGTGATTGGCTGAAATAAAATCATCTTGTGTCGCTCGTCAGTGGACATCTGAAGTGAAATAAAATGAAATAAAATATGTGCTTTTTTTCATAATCATGTATCTTTAATTGACTAGAATTTCATAATCATGTATCTTTAGTACCGGTATTTTTTATGGCCTGGTACTAAAGGTATTTCTAGTGCCGGTAACAAAGAAAACCAGTACTAAAGATTCAAAATTATTGCTTCACTGATACAAGCAAACGAGCTGAGCCGCGCGCGCTGACGGACGATAGAACTACTTCGTTCAGTCCCGAGACGACGGTTCACTTCCCGCAACAACCATACCACTTCTTTTCCCCGACGACGCTGGATCGCAATACTAATCGCACGATAAATGCCGACCGTGCGTGACTAGTACTAGCACTCTTCCGGCCTCCCTTCTTCCTCCTTATTCCTAGACCTCTGGTGGAGGGATCGATGTATAGTAGGCGGTGACCATGGCACCGAGTTGGTGGAACGGGCTTCCGTATGATATCATCGTGGAGATCGCCTGGCATATCGCCGAGACCTCCGATGCACCACTGGCTGACCTCCAGAGGCTGCGCCTAGTGTGCCGGACCATATGCCAGGCGTGCCACGACCACGCCGTTAGGAGGAGGTTTGTCCTGGCGCATGAGGGTCCCCAAATGTCTTGGCACAAATATCCTCGGTACTGATGTCTGCTATTCGCTTTGGCCGATGCGGGCCACACGGAGGCATGCTTCATAGTGGGCATGTATCTGGCTTTCGGTGTAGGGCCACCGTCTCTAGGTTCAGAAGTACTGCTGCGTACGTCCGCCAAGACCAGACACAAGATGGTTGCATATATGCTCGCCCTCCTCGAGTACAGCCACGAGGATACCGCAACTGATCTCGTATTGCGGCTCATAAGGCTAGTGGAAGGCGAGGCGGCGCCGAACAAGGCGGCCTCCATCGTCAGTGGCGTGCGGCGGTGTAGGAGGTTTGTCACCAACGAGCACTGCTGGCATCTTCATGAACGCTCGGTTATCAGGGTGTGTCTAGCAGTAAGAGCGTAGTGGGATCCTGAACCGAGAACAACAATGACGCCGCACATCTGCACGAATGGCACCGGTGGCTGCGGCGACTGTGAAAACCCATGGCTTTCGAAGGTGCTCTCCTTCTATGACGAGGAATATAGAGTCGAGCATGAGTGCCATCTGTTCTTCTCGCGTCTGCTAGCACTGCCCTATTGTAATTAATTAGCTATTACATAGTTTAGACTTTTGTATGACACACTGTTTAAATGAAGTGGAGCAGTATTATATTCAACTTAATGAACTATGTTATTCTGTAAAATACGGTGTACGTGATCGATCATCACAAGTTTCAATTTAAGTTCATTTCACACATTTTAGTTTAGAAAAGGAAATCCAAAAACTTGATACGGTGACGATCGCTATAGTCGCTTGTGTCTGTAATGTGGTTTCGCGTCTGTCTGTAATAGAGCAGTTGGCCAAAATATGGCACGCATCTCCTCGTTAACTGTGCATCCAAATTTAGTATCGGTTTATAATGTGAACCGGTACTAAAAGGCGAAAGTTTCACGCCTGCGTCTCCTTGGGACCTAAGCCCATCGTATTTTAGTATCGGTTTGTCTTTACAACCGGTACTAAAGACACGACTATATAAGGAGGTTCATGTACTCTGTTGTTTCATGTACTACTTTCATACCATCTTCTTCTTTGCCGAATTTTCATCCGTTGTTCTTACGCTTTGGTAAGTCCGATCCACTCTCGTCTTGTTCTGTTGTTCATCTTTAGCCCTATATTTTATTCGTCTTATGTTTTGTTTCTGTGTTCAGTCATATCGTCTCGCTCCACATTGTCTTCGTTGTCGTGGACGTCCAAGGAGGACTTCTCGATGACCACGAACGACTCGTATATTACGTGGGTCATGCAGGCCCAGGAGGATACGAAGGATGCTAGGGTCCTCCAGACCGAAGACGACGCTGTCTGGGCTAGGGACTTGGTGGCCGTGGAGCAAGACTCCACCCATTCGAATGCTGGTGCTGCTGGCGCCAAGGCAATGCCAAACGTCGCCGTCGATAGTGCTCCAGGGCAGGACATCGATGACAGCGTCAGCGGCGAAAGCGGCAGCAA
>KE370885.1:659652-681532 GCA_000418225.1 Zizania latifolia
TAGTATATATATATCTACAAATATATATATATATACATATGTAAATGTACCCTGTATTATATATATAAAGTGTTAACTTTTATACTATGTTCTCTTATTTTGCCGTGTGAAATGAAATAAAAAATTGCGTACAATGCAAATTAAATGATAAAATAGTGAAAATTAAATTATACTTTACCTATCTACATCGGATAGAAATATTAAATTAGACTTTACCAGTTATCTATCAACAGACTAGAATTTAGCGTAAATAATTAAAATTAAGATAATGTTAAACATTACTAGTTAACTAAGATCATAGTAGACAACAATTAAAAAATTATGTATTTAGTACCGGTTGAGAAGTCAAGCCAGCACTAAAGTTATGGATTTTAGTACCGGCTGTGCGTCTCAGTCGGTACTAATGCATAGAAAATTAGTCCTGGTTGGGTTCCCCATCCGGGACTAGATGGGTGTATTAGTGCTAGTTGAATAATCGATACTAATGTACTACCTCTTTAGTCTCGGATGGACAGTACTGGATCGAAAACCGGGACAAAATAGGGGTTTACAACTGGTACTAATAGCGCGTTCTGTAGTAGTGGAGTATACATGTCGATTCTTTGTTAACTACAATGTTGTCAAATGAAAAAGTTATTAACCGCATAGTAGATCTCGTTGAGCTCTATAAATTTTATATAAGTATACATTCATCTAAGGTCGTTTAATTTTTTTTTAAATATCATATTTGACATTTTTAAAACACCGGCACATATACAAACTACATATGTGCTGATTTTTTTCTTATATAAGATTCTTATATTAAAAACCGAAACATATAATATGCATGTTTTTTCTTTAGAACCGATCCACGTATAAAACTTTATGTAAGACTCAGGTGTGGATGAAAAAGCGTCCCCTATTTGATATTACGTGCTATTGATCTCTAAGAAGTTATGATTTCAATCTAGTTATCCACGTTTTTTTAAATGACCGTGTGCATCTTTGATTGGTGCGGAGACAAGATGTTAACTTGCATTAGGACAGTCTCAACCCTCCACATAGGATGGTGTCTTAGGTATTTATTAAGCTGTTATGTAGAAAAGAATTTGATGTTGCAAGGAAATTAAAGATGAAAAAGAATAAAAAATAAAGAAACCATGTCTTAAGTAAAACACCATATTATCACGATATCCAAGGTGGGAATGAAAATGGATTGGATGAGAGGGGGAGAGAAAGAAGAGATCGAGGAGTATAAAAAATTTACTACGGACCCACACTAAGAAATCAGGGTTGAAAGCATAGTTTCTAGAGATAGTGTCTTGCTAACATGGCAAGATAGCAAGATAGTATATCATCTAAGAAACCAGGTTATGATTGCCCTTACCTTGAAAATCGATTCATATTTCATAGGGCCTAATTAAGCGCAGGGCGTGCTGTCACAACTGGGCCAAAGTCAGAATAAGCTAACTAGTGCCTAGCGTCCTAGCTAGTGTTAGACGTCTTCCATTATTCTAGCTAGTAGTTAGATAACGTACTTATAGTTTATACTTTAGTAGTTAGTAGCGATTATTTTAGAGGCAAGATTGAAACTTTCTTTGGTTTGTGCTGTGTTAAACTGCATTCATCGCACACACTCGATTTTTCCAATGCTTTCATTCTTGCTAGCGAAGTGATTGATGGATCGACACATCGCAATCACATCATCTTGCTCTTTTGCTGATGTTGGAATTTGTCGCTTTATCATTATTATTTTGAGAAAAAAATTTATAGCTTCATCATTATTTTTGTGAGGAAAGAATTTATAGCTTTATCATTTTTCCTCTTTCATAAAAGAAGTTGTTCTCTTCGGTTTTTTCTAGACTAGCTTGACTGAACAACCTACCTTTAACTTGCTACATGCATTTCGTGACAGGACAAGATATGAGACAAGACCGCAACGTACTGTATAGACATGAACATAGGTGTAAAATTTACTGTAGCTACGTGTAAAGTCTCATCTCAGATAGATTTTTACTGATAACGCGTAACATTACTTTTTAACTTCAAATTGTTGGTTAGATCTCCTCGGGAGGAGAGGGAGACCGAGTCCCTCTCCTCCTCGAGCATCTCGCGTCCTGATCGAGGGCGCCCCAATCGACTATGGTTGAGGGGGCCCTGTCGTGCAGCGCTATAAAAAAGAGGAGTGGGCCTGCTGCGTGAACCCTAAGGTTCGCCGCCGCACCGTCTCCCTACAAACCCTAACGAGCTAAACCGATCACTTAGGCGCTGAAGCGACAGGAAGCTCCTCTGCCTCCATGCCAAACATCGCCGGACCGACCTCGCCACAGCACCGCGCCATGGCGAGTTCCTCCTCCAAGCCAGAGGGTATGCCACTCTCCTCCCGCACCCGGCTAATCCTAACCCTAGAGATCACCTAAGTGTCCCTATCAATGGTATCAGAGCCTCTAGAGCTCTCAGGTTAGCTAGGGTTTTGGGTGGTGTCGGACCCTTTGAGCCGACGCCACCACCGCACCAAAATTTTCCCCGCAGAAACCCTAAGAGAGATTTAGGTTCGGTCGAAGAACAACCAAGAACAAAAAAAAGAGGAGGGTTAGGCCAAAACCCTAACCCTAACCCTAAGTACTACGGGCGTCGGGGGCTAATCTCGTCGCCCCACCGGATCCACCACCGGCGGACCCCGGGAAGTGGACGCCGAAGACCTCCGCCGCTCGCCGCCGCTTGCAGACGCGCGTCGGTGTTTCGACTGCCCCAGATCCAGCCAAGCCCACCGCCGTGGATCGGCTCGACCAAGGCTCGCTCACCCTTGGGTGAGCGGGCGCTCCGGCGAGCAGACCCATGGGCGGCGCGCCGCTACAATCACCGCCGCTGCGCTCGTCGCGCTCTCTGCTCCACCTCTCTCTCGCGCTGGGGGAATTGAGCTAGGGTTCCCAAGGGGCACGGCGCGGGGTTTTTGTTCGGGCGACGATCGCGCGTGGCGGGGAGCAAATTCCCAGCCCAGGCCCAGGTTGCGGCCTGCGCGCGCGCGGCGCGCGTTGCTGGCTGGGCTGGGGCCGTATTCAATCTGTGGGCCGAGCGTTTTTACAATATGGGCCGAATTTCCTTTTCATTTTTCAGAATTTCAGTAATTCATTTTCTATTTTTCATTTTCTAAAAATTTAGAAATTGGCCCAAAATTAAGAGAAAATAGGTTTAGACCGCGGGTAAAATTTTGGATAAATTAGACATAACTCAGTGGCAATATTCTGAATTTTTGATAATTTTTATGTTATTTTCTGATTAAATTTGATCTAACGAGAATATTTAATTGGAAAATAGTTTATTAAGAATTATGATTAAGATTAAATACAGAATTTTGCCACTGTTTTTATTAATGTAAGAATTTTATTTAAGTCTTCTGCTCTGTTTTACACTGTTTTAGATATTTTTCATTCGTTCATTTTATTAAGCATTTTCCTTCTCCACGGATCATTTTCTTATCCCAAACCAAGTTTGTACAATTGACAAAATCAAGGTCCACAAATGTATCAACGATGTGCGCAGTCGGCGATGGCCATGGACGACGATGGCAGCACCACCACCATCATGGCGGCAGCACCACCATCAGCATTGCAGCGGAGAATATGCTGAATTCTGATGCCGAAGGTGCCACCCAAAATTTTCATTTAGTTCATTTTGAAGAACCACTTTTCCTTATTTACATGCCCATGTGATGCTCTTTTTCCTTATAGGAGGATACTCCCTCCACTGCTGCCAAGAAGGAAAGCATCAGCGATGATGAGGATGACAGTTCTGAGGAAAGCTCTAATGATGAGCCTAAACAAGCTCAACAAAAAAAAGTAATATGAAAATTTTGAAACTGCCAAGAATATAATGCTTGTACTTTTTAATTTTACAACAATCCAGTTTTTTTAACAAACTTGTTTGATAAATTCTAAAGCAGGCACAACAAAAATCTAAGAGAAGTGACTCTAATAAGTCCTCTAAAGAAAGCGACGAAGGGGATGAAAAATTGGCCAAAACTCCTAAGAAGGTTCATTTTCATTCTAGTGCTATAATCTATCCTACTAGATAATGCATCAAGTTTTTCTTTTCTACATACACCAATGCTGGCCATTCTCCAACCACGATCTTTTCGTCACAAGTGAATGATGGTATCTGCAGTGAGAGCCTAATAATTGACAGCATTAATTTCTGTTTCATTCCTTTTGTTACTACTAGATGTACTCCTATACAATTCCGGAGACTGGGAAGCTCGTAGGACCTTTTATTCCCATAGGTGTAGAGCTCGTCGGAATTCCTTCTGTATTTTTCTACTCACCAATGCGTGTTCGCCGCTGCCTTTTAGAATTGCTGTGATGGGAGTGATGAATGTGATAGTAATGTCACATGCAAGAATACTTGCTGGGAGGCTGGTAAAGCGGCAAGGGAAAAACTGAAGTAAAAAGTAGCTACATACAAAAGTGGAGTCGATGAAAGAAGAAGCTAAAAAGCAAGCCACCATTGAAAAGAAAGTATCAAATTCCTCTCAGGAGGTAGATTCTCAGGAAACTCATGGGAATGTGCAAGAAGATGCCTACATTATTAGTTCTTCTATTTCTGGGAGTCCTGCAGGGTTTAGCATTCTTTTTAGATTTTTTTTCAAGAGATTTAAGGATAAATGATTGCCCGCATTATGCCCATTATGAGTTCTATCAACAATTTTGTATTGTTAGTTCTTCAGTTATTTTTTGTGTGGCATATGATGACAAACTTTCGGTCTCTATGTGTGGTCTAACCATCTGGTTTTGTTCCTTTTTTCTCAAATGAAAGGCAAAAAAATGTAATATGATCCCTTGATTACTACTGGAAGCTTCGAAATCGTTGGCATTCTGAGTAGTCTCAGGTTAGTATCTATCCGATGTTCTCATCCCTTTCTGTCATTTCTTGATGTGTAGAGTATGCCAGGTTTGCCAACCTTGCTTACCAGTTGCCAAGCTTATATTTTTAGCGGTTGTTTTGAGGGTGAGTTTCAACTCTTTGTACAATATTATATTTTTAGCGGTTCTTTCAAAAAACAAAAAACATGTGAAAAACTAATGCGCATTGTATATGACACATATATGACATTTTGAAGCCATGATTATGCGACAAAGTAGTTACAACTTCTTATCTATGCGAGTGTGGTGTAGTTTATGTTATGACTATCTAAACGGAACAAAAACTTAAATTAAATCTTGTCATGGTTGAACTTTTTTTGGTTAGCTTGATCTTGCTTAAAAGTGTTGAATGGATATTAATGTTAAATTCAAAAGCAATATATGAAAAGATCAAGGAAATATGCATTATCGCACTTCTTCTTAACGAGACTGCTTATAATTGCACTCTGATATAAACTTGGAAGAAGTTATGTATGACCGAAACCATATCCTTAAGCTTGTGATTGTCTAACATGGACATAGGCTTGGCTTGGCTGAAAAGTAAGGTTGATAGTGCATATAATTCCTTGCAATTTATATTCTGTTGACATTATACATAAATCAGCTTTTCAAGCACAAATAAAGTGTAAAAAAATAATAATCAATGTTTTCAAGTTTTGAGGAAGCTAAGTAAGGGAGGCCATGTCATGCTATAAACTGTTAATTGCACTTGATTTTTAGTTGTGCGTAGATTACATTGTATCTATATGGATATGAGGGTGCAAATATTTTCTAGCATGGATCGGATAAGATTTAACTATATGTGAATTATTTATGATGCTCATTATAATAAAAATGATAAAACTTCAATTAAAAATTGCTTTCTTTTCGTGTTCTTGATGAATTCATTGTTAAACGAGGAGAGTTTTCCACATTGCACATTCACATGACACGGAGTTCTTTTTGAAGAAACAGGAGATTTTTGATCGTTTGGATCTTTTGTTATAGAGTTTTTTTTTCTGGTATTGATCCTTTTATTCATATGCACTCATGGAAGTAAATGCCAATGTTCAATAATATCTATATCGTGTTGTCAATGTTTTCATCAAGGGGATTGTGAAATCATGTAATAAAAAATTGGTTTATATTGAAATTGGCTTGCAGAGTGATTAGCGTAATGACATGCATTAGATACTTTTCATGAGTGGTGTTGCATTGACTAATCTTAGGTTAAGTCTTGGACTTATGCTCGTACACAGTTTCATATATTTGTTCATGTGCAGGTGTTGTTTAAGGAGAAACATGGTTGGTGACGGACCGGAACTAAGATTTTATAAGATTTTAGAGGAACTGAGGTTTCGAGACTAAGTTCAGGGAGAAACTGAGGTTCTAATGATTAAGGATGTTACGTAAGATCTTCAGACTAAATAACGATGCATATAAGAAGATATATCATATTAGAGCATGACGTGAAGTTGTGTGTGTTGTGCATGTGCGTATAGCATAACATGCTTTCATGCATGGCTCGCAAGCAAAGCAAGTTGCATGCGTCACATGCACTGCATGCAGTCTTGATGCATGCAAAAGGACAAAAGAGTGGGCTGCATGCAAGCTTCTTGTGTTGTTGCATGCGCGCACAAGCTTGGCTATAGGCTGAATTTGTTGGTTCGGTCTAGTTAGACCGGATCGGTTTGAATTGGACTTAGAGTCAGTTTATATCTATAAATAGTCTCTCTGTTTTGTTTTTTCTAGATAGTTTTTTAGCAGATTAGATTAGCCTTGAGATTAAGAGTTTAATCTAGGTATCTTCGTGGAGAAATCTTACGGATATCTTTGAGAGGCACCCAATACACTTAATCTTGACATTAAAGTGAAATTTTTTGCTGATTAAGTGTGGTAATCTCGTTCTTTTCAGTTTAATTGGTATTTGCATGTCTTGCTTGTGATTTTAGATTAAATCATTGGTTCTAGGTTTAGGTTTGATTTGTTTCGTCTAAAATCTTTCTAAGATACCATAGTACTGATATGTATACATGGCCAGATAGGCCGTGCTGAAATGAGCCAGCCTGGACACGCTTGTACTGTTCACGGTCTAGGCACGGGCCGGCACAGCCCGTTTAACTGGGCTGTGTTTAGGTCAAGACCCTGACACGGCACGGCATGCTTCCTGTAGCAGGTTGGCACGGCACGACACGGCCCATATAGCCCGCGTATTTTGCTAACTAGTGACGTGCTGCGTCGGTTCGTCCCATCTATTCTCGCCAGCCGCCTCGTCATTTCCCGCCCATGCGCGCCATGCGCGGCTGCGCCTGCTCGTTTGCCGCCCATGCCTCCTCGTTTCTCGCGCGATGCATTCAAGACTGCGAGACCGCTGGGCGCTGGCAGCGGCCGTTGCTGCCTACTACTACTAGCGTGTGGCCCTTGGGCACACGTGCTGGCTTAAATGCATCAATGCATCAGTGATGCTGTATAAATCAAATCCTTTTACCTTAGAACTTGCAATATATGTACTGTTAGTTTGGTAATTAGATATTTAATTTACAGTAGCTTTTATTTTATTTATTAATTTCCGATCTGAACAATATTTCTTGGCCGCCTCACCTGATGTTTACTAGCTGTTTTCACTAGTAGCTTTAAATAGTTTTTATGATCGAACAATATTCTTGCTTCTTGGGTCAGATGCCGACTGCACCTGTGCACCAGCGCTTATGCTGTCTGTCCCATTGAAAATAGCAGTCTGAAAATGACTAAAAAAATTTTGAAAAATTTTGCGTAAAAAACAGAAAATTTTTCTCCAGGTTTTTCTGGTTTCTGGATTGGCGGGCCAGAGCCCGGTACGGCGCGGGAGGCTGCTGGGCCATGCCTGGGCCTCAGGCAAGGCACACGGGCCGGCCCGGCCCGGCCCGCTAGACCAGTCGTGTCTCACGGGCGTGCCCAAACCGGGCCGGGCCCAACCGTGCCTCGGGCCGGGCCAGCACGGCCCGCCCGTTTGGTCACGTATACTGATATGGAAATTTTAGTCCGTAAATTTCATAAATTTTTTCTTTAATTGTTTAATTAGGGTTTAATCAATTTCCGTCAATACTCTGTTTAGCAATATTGTTTAGTTAATATCTTTTGATCTAGAAGTCCGATCGATGTGATTCCAGTTGGGTTAGTTCACAAATTTTATCTACTTTATTCTGACAAAGTTTCAGGTCGACGGGAGTTATAGATTTTAATCTATGACACATTTAGTGATGAAACAGTGTTCTGTCCAGATTTCTGTGTAATGTCAACAGTGACAGTCTGGCTTCTATCTACTTTTGCCTTCTGTTTCAAAAAAATGTTAAGGGTTGTGACAGTTGAAGATGTCAACGTAGGATTTGAGGAAGGTTCCAACATTTCAGTTTTTGTGCAAGTGTCAGATTAGTTCTGGTTCTCTGATCTGTGTTTTGTTCACTTCTATTCAATTAGACTTGGTGGATTGCTGGGTTTTCACATATCGGACAAACTCTTTGGCAGAGTTTATTTGTGTGGTTGTTACTAAGTCAAGTTGGTTCCAAAACAGAAGCATAAATTAAGCAAACAAATGAGAATAATCCTTTTGCTGTACTTTCAAGAGTGATAATAGAGGCCTCAACTTCGATTTTTTTACCTCAGTGTCAATTGAGGCTCGGCCGTTGCTGCTGTTCTGTGCTTTTTGTTGAGGAAAACATGAACAGATATTAATTTCCAGCTCTGTTACAACCGGCAAGCTACATGACAACATTTATATCATTTTAGTTGTTATTTGTGCAAGTTAGTTCAAAAATACTTGTGCAAATTAAACAAGTGAAATCCCTAAACAAGTACACCAAGGAACTACCATCTCAGCTAATGCTTTTATGCAGATTAAGCGGTAGGATCATATCATGTTAGCTTGACTCAGAATGCCAAATGTTTATCCTATGAACGCTTGTTAACGAGTCATTGATTGGATGTAATGTGTGTTTGAGTTCTTTCTTTCGTGTGTTCTGAAGGGAAACTTTGTCATCTTAACAGCCCATTTTATTGCAGATGAACATAGTGACTCCAAAATCGAAGGAGCATTATTGATTTTTTTCTTAATTTGGTCAGCCAAATTATCTATCTTGTTCCTGGATAACAATTGCAAATCAGATTTTCACTCGATAGCATTACACCATATTTACGACAACACAAATTATACAACCAATTCAGTCGATAATGTATATATTACCAAAGGGGAAAGAGGAGACAAGGAACAAATGCACATGTAGAGAAGAAGTCCAAGAATCAAATTCTAACCGGAAGAAGGAGAGGAAGAATCCATCCATGTCCCTAACAACTTAACAAGTCACAATGCGGCGAGGCCGAGGAAATCGAGGGCGGACTTGGCCATGATGGCGGTGAACTCCTGGAAGCTGATGACGCCGTCGCCGTCGGTGTCGGCCTCGCGCATCATGTCGGTGAGCTCCGAGTAGGAGATGGGGTGGCCCATGCGCGCCATGGAGCATGCGAGCTCGGCGGCGGAGATGTAGCCGTTGCCGTCGCGGTCGAAGGCCCGGAAGGCCTCTGCGAGCTGCGCCTGGTCGACGGCGACGGCGGGGCGGCAGGGCCCGAGGATGAGCTCCGCGAGGGAGGACGCGAGCTCGTCGAACTCCACGGTGCCGTTGCCGTCGGCGTCCATCGCTGCGATGAGGGCGTGGATCTCGTCCCCCGCCGCGGGGCGGAGGCCGAGCGAGCGGAGGAGCGCGGCAAGCTCGAGCTTCGTGATGCTGCCGTCGCCGTCGAGATCAAACCGGAGGAAGATCTCCTTGAGCTGCCGCAGCTGCTCGTCACGCAGCCGCGCGCGCCCGCTGCCGGCCGGCACGGGGCCCTTCCCGCCCTCGGCCCCGCCGCCACCGCCACCGGGTAGGGACATGGTTGGCGGGTATTTCGTTCGCGTGGTCGCCGCCGCCGCCGCCGCGTGCCGAATGGGTTGGGCGTTTGCGCTTCCCCTTGCTTCGCGGACGCGGTCTTCGCGGCCGTGGCTCTGGCTCTGCATGCGCGGATGCACGCACGCGCCACCGGTCCAGAGATTTCGGACCCGAGGCGAAATAAAATTTAGGACCTATTAATATAACAATAATATAATATAGTAGTCAAATTTATATATACATATATACAAAATCTTATCGATACACAATTAAAATACATCTAAAATAATATTCATATAGAATAATGTGTTGTTGCCAAAAAAATAAACATTAAATTATGAACTCCAACATGATGATTAATGGTAACTGTTTCATCAAAAAAAATTATTTTTAGTTAATCAACTTTGTTTTAAAATATTTTATATTAATCTTCTTATATATCTTTATTTACAAATTAAAAAGCTTTATTTTATTAATATATTTACTTATCCTTTATATATCACTTACAAACACTACTTTTTGTTAATAATTATTTTGATATAATACATTCATCCCTAATTTATTAATTTTATTTCAAAATAAAGTATGTGTGGGATGGAGCAAGTAGATTATAGATTAAAATATGTCTATAATAAGTATTTAAGAATATGAAAGTTGAATTAAATATTAAAATGTTAAAAAAGTTAAAATGTATAGTTTTAAAACCAAGGATACCATTAGTTTAAAGGACAATGTGCTATCCACTACACTATACTTATGGATTTTTGGGGCCCTTCAATTTCAGGATCCAAAATGGTTGCACTGCCCGCCCCCCTCAGGGCCGGCCCTGCCGCCACGCACGCATCGGGCGCCCCGTTTCGACGATGTCGCGGTGGACGTTTGGCACTGGCAGAGTAAATTCAGTGGATTCGTTCTACGGAACCGAATAAATTTTACGATTTCAATCGGACGACGGAAATCTTTGCTGATGGCGTGTGCCTAAAGGCTCGTGTTTGTGTATCTCTGAATACATCGTGATGGCTGGTGAACATTTAAGCATCTCGTGTCATCGTATTCACGTACCCACAATGCTCTCGAGCTCGACTAGTTGACCAAGAGTAGAGAAAGACTGTTTTCACATAAAAACAATAAAAATTAGAGTATACGTGTAATAGCGTGTTCGAAATTGTAACCGAGACTTAACCTTCGGTGTTATTATTAACTGGCTACAGTACTATAGTGAAACATAATGAGAAATCGAAATTGATAACTATTGAAGAGCTTCAAGGTCACCTACCGTACATCACTCCCTCCGGTTAAAAACAAGCGATCCCCGTCGAACTTTTTATAAAATTTATCTTGAAATTTTTATGAAATTATTCTAACACGAAATTTTTATCAAATTTACACAAGATCGTACGAAAAGTCGAATATCATATATTTCTTGACCGGAGTAGGGAGTAGTAAATCAAAATGGATTAAAGGGAAATGCCAATGCCGGCCAGGCCATCGCGACTGCCCTGGAGAGCTATACAGTTGTGCATGACAAATTAGCAACAGAAAGCTACGCAAGTGAAGAATACAGCTGTGGCTGTGCATAGCAAATAGAACGCAAGTGACGTGTGAGGTATCTTCCAAAATGAAAGTCTGTAGGGGGAAATGCTCCGTGTGGTAGACTTCTTTCTTTTTCTGCAGAAGGGCTATGCAGGGTGCATGCTTTCTACCTCAACCACCACCTTTGAAGTGCCGAAATGGGCGTGTTGAGGAATGGTGCGTAGCGATGAATGTAGGGGTTTACAGCTCGGCCAATTCTCGCCCAAGCGCTCTGGTGATAGCCAGATGTTACAGGAGCATGGTACATCAGCTTCAATAGCTGCAAGAAAAAAAAGATGTGTACGAAAAGGTTAGCTAGATAGTGCAGTCAAGAATGCAACAGTTGAAAACCTAATAGGTTTGGTTAGAAAAGAACTCTCAGATTCAACAAAAAGTGCAGCGCCTGAGCTATCATATATTAACTAACGCCAGGTGCTTATGCAGGTAGATTTCTACACGATATCAAGGATTGCAAGTCTCAATAGTGCTATGAGGTAGACATGGGTGCAGTCACACTGCTTTGTGAGTGCAATGAATTGAATGTAAAAAAGGACAAACCATTGTGTCCTTGTGTTCTCCCCACTTGCTAAAAGGAGAAAATATGAAGATGGAAGAAAAGGAAATCACTTTTTTTGGAGCAGATTAACTCACATGGAAGTACATGAAAGTCTGAATTATGTTGCGCCTCCACCTGCATGACCAAATGTGTAGAATGTTTTATATAAGTTCACGCACTAAAACCTTGTTAAAGTAATGCTTTCAAAAGTGAATCCACGTACGAGAAAAGTGATATGATCATAAGAAAACCCAGAGTAATTTCAGCATTTGAACGAAGGAGGCTGAGTGTCGTGTTGTTTGTCTCTACCCACAGACAAGGCTCCTCCAAATACCTCCTGAACAAGAAGTAAGCAAAAAATCACTAACCACAGGCGTGAATACGAAAGGGGAAGTTGCATTATAAGAATCAACAAATGGCTAAGTAGTATGCACTGACTGAGGATAATAAATCATAGAATCAAGTACAAATTTACATGCCTGTACAAAGTGGAGCGTGCAAAGTTGCGCCTTAGGAATCTAGCAACATGATCAAGGGCCCAGCAAAGCACTGGCAGAAGAGAAACTGCAACAATAGAGTAATGAAACTTCTAAGAGAAGAAAGAGATGAGATTCACAAATTTGAAGCAGGAAAAATTGTAAAACAGCTTACTCCTATAGTGCACATTAGATGTGAACATCATAAGAGAGAACATCAAATGAACAAAGTCCTTGGCTACAATTATAGATTGCAACCAAGGTTGAATTGTAGCCATGTTCCACGCTCTTGGTTTCTACAAGCAGAAAAGGGGGAAATAAATTACAACTGACAAGTATTGGAAATTTAGCAGAAGCAAAACTAGAAAAGAAAGATTTTTTTTATCCAAATCATTCACAAAAAGAAGCACTTACCCCATAAGTGCAGTACAGAGAATATGCTGAGGACAAAATTGTTCCTAGCAATGAAAGTCTATACGCTTTGCTTGCAATGTGTTTCGGTAGAATTGGCAGTATTCCAAGACTGGCAACAACCAGTACCTGCAAAATCATAGTTCACAACCATATTATTTCACTCCAAAGATAATGATGATTACAGTATGACAGAGAGAACAATATATCTAACAGAAAACACTTTTATAATCTTAAGTTGTGCTGAGGCAGCCATTCCAAAAAAAGGCAGCAAGCTAGTATAGCTATGTATCATAGTTCAGCAGGGGGGATGTCATGGTCATACATCATATATGCTGTCAACAAATATGAGAAAGAACCCAGGACCAAAAAAACAAATATGGAGAAGTGAGATAACTAAAACAGATGGAACATCAAAACATAATAGGATATTAGGATGCATCCTCTGCCTACATGGACTAAACTATACATATACCTGTTTATACTAACGTGGGAAGGTAGATATGGCATACCCAGGCATTGATAGAGAAATGTATAGTCCGCCCATCCAACCGTAAAGAATTTGCAGTCCTTTCTGCTTGTGATGGTTGGGAGGCAGCAGTTGATCTTGCATTTGATCCTACATAAAAAATATATTATGAATCTTAGACTAGCATGAATGTGTCGTGATAGGTCTTTTCATCTTTGTTCAAATTGTAATACATAAACTAAAGAATTAAGCATAGGAGGTTTTTATACAAGGGGACAATTTATATTGTAGCACACCTTACTACAAAACATAAGTTACAACAAATGCATGAGCTCCTGAAAAAATATATACAACAACTGAAAATCACACAGCCATACCAGAACAGGCAGTTCACCATACCTGAGTCACGAGCTCTGACGTTCTCACTGGATGGTGTTGACGAAGACCTAGTTGCTGGTCTGGTGGACTGAGTTGAACTTGTGGAAGACATTGGCTCAACGATCAAATCAGAATCCTGGAATTTAAAGAAAAGATGACAACAGTTTCACCACTGTTCTGTCTTGTTTCTTTTACTTGGACATGACTTTCAAACTGAGAAGGCCGGTCAGAAACAACATTTTTTTGGCAGTGCAATAAAAGAACTATAATGAGAAAGTCCAGAAAGCCATACATGCAGTAAGGGCACGCCAACCCAAGTGGAGTACATAAAGCAAATGATAAATCAATTTTAATAGCAGTGCTAATATTTAGCAGATATAAGTTGAGCATGTAATATAGAAAAACAACAATGTATTAGTTAATCAAAAAATCATGAATCAGCTCATTGCTTGCCTGGTTGTGCAAATGCAGGTGTTCGTGTGGCGGCAAGATGAGAGTGAAAGGATAAAGTGTGAGGAAGACAAAGCACCAAGAACTTTGATACAATTCAACATTCATGATTTGTATGTTTTCAATGACATCTAAGTAACACCTTAACTCAAGCTAACAAAAGAAACATGTATGAAACAACTACAGCTCAGACAGAGAGGCTTATCCAGTAAAAGAAATATGCCATCACAAACACTGCAAGCACATCCTACAAGTCACAAGGTGGTTTAGAAATTTTCTTGATGTCATTAGTGTCAACTGGATTTAAGTGAATACCTTGTGCTTCATAGTTATTGATTTGTAATTTTGTATCATTTGAAACATTCTATAAATGAAAGTCCACCAAAAACCTTTGGTCTAAAAATGAAAGGTATCCTTTTAATGGGTTCATCGATATAAATTTTCTGTTTTTACATGAGTTGAATTGATATGGTGCAAGCAACAACCATCAAGCAAAAGATCCAGATATTCATTCACAGCACCAAAACATAAACATGACCAAATAAAGTGCTCTCAATTCCTCATGCAAACATTGTAATGCGATTTAGAAAGCACGGCTGCACAAAATTTACACCTGCAAATCTTCAAGAATAGTAAAATCAATATCTTAGCAACTTCATGTAACAAAATATGGTATTGAGACGATGATGACCACCTCATCCTCATGCACCCCATAAACCCAATTTGGTATTACGACACTAGAGATACCATTTTACAATCTAATATAAGCAGCTCTTTCTAGCATTGAGCTCAATCCATCAACCGTTTCACGACACCTAATTTTCCCGCACACTGGTGAGTACGGCTAAGTCAGTCAGATCGAACTAGCTGCAGCACAATGACACTCAAGATGCATCCACAATCCACACATCAAAACGAGCCGTAACCAATCCGATCAGGCACTTCAAACAGCAGCAAGCGGAGGCGGGCTTACGATGTAGCGCTGGTAGAACTTGCGCTTGAAGTGGTCGACGACGTCGGGGCGGGAGGCGAGGTGGGGCGGCACGAGGACGTTGGACCAGTACCCCGCCCACCGCGAGTCGTTCTCGTATTCGTACGCCGCGGCCGCGATCCGCTTCAGCCTCTGCGTATCTCCCGCGCCGCCGCCGTTGCCAGTGCTCGCCTCCGCCTCCACCATCGTCGCCCGGGGCCTTCTCCTGTCGCTGGGGTACGGGGGATTCGGGTTGTCGAGGCTCGAGAGTCGCGGCTCGGGACGAAGAGGAGGGAGACGACTCTGGGGCAGATTTTTTTTTTCAGTTGGGGGCACCAAACGGGCGAAAGGTTCGATGAGTATGTAACAACTGCTTCTCAATTTCTACTCATTCAGTTTATTTTTAGTTTAAAAATATTTTAGAATATGAATGATGAGTTTTATAATGTAAGAAGCAGCTCATGACTATAGATCTAGATCTAGATAGTAAAAATATAGATAAATAAATAGTTTAGAATCTAGACTATCAAGAAAATTTTAGATTATGTAAATACCTGTAGTGTACGGTAAGAAACTCCTAAATAAACCATATTCTTTCGGCATTTGATTATTCGTTTTTAATACATTTGATCTTTTAACCCTTGTTTGAGAATTTTTTTTCACATCTAATTTGCTTCTAACTTTGTTTAGGAAAACTCGGAAATTATTTAAACGAGCTGAATATTCCGCATTTTTGTGCCGCTAAACACTAATAATATTTATTTGTGTTTTTCTAATCATAGAACAATAATAATTCCAATATCCATCAATTCATATATGTACTGTGAGGGCACGCAGTGATCAATAGTGTAGATGTTTCTTGCTGTATCCGTTTATACGCTACGATTTTGGGCTTGTTTGGTTCTAAAATGCTACATCTAAATTGATTTTTATAATCTAATTCGCGTGTAATATTGTGGTCCTTGTTTTTTTCAAGTTTTAAGTTCAGGATCTGTATGAATATAAATATAGAAGTTTTATTCTAAAATTATTTTTTTACTGTAAAGAAGTCGGACGACTCGTTGTTAATGATACCATTGATAGACAGATAAAAAGCATGGGTCAATTTATTTTCAGAAACAAATGAAGGGAATTAGACAAAAGGAACTATGGGAATTTTTTTACAATTATGCACGAAGCTAGATTAAAAATTTTTGAAAGTAGAAATAAATTTGATATACGATATTTGCTTCTTTTTCTATAAATACAATTGTATTTTATATTTACTGCATTGATCAATCGACAATATTATAATATATACCCACCCTGATTAAATGATATGTAACTCTGTATGTCATTTTTTCTCCGATTAGTGTGATAACTTCTAAGCTGGAACAGTTACTCTTTTTCGTGCACACACTCTCTCTTAATAGTAAAAAAACTCGGCCGATGGTGGAATGATTGCCCCAACAGTTTTTCACTAAGAAGTTTTGATTAAATTGACTGAGAAAGATCACGAACCCTAACTCTTATAAGTGGAGTCGTCGTAGGTTAATTTTTAATATGTGTTTTCGAGAGTCAGCTAGTGATTTTTTTAACCTAAGCCTAAAATTTATCCTTATGAGAAGTCAAACCTAGAATCTTAGAAGTATTATTTGAGCATCTAACCGCTAGGCTACAAGCCCTTTCGCTCTCTCTTGATAGTATTAATGGATGAAATATTGATATATTTTATAAGGTGGGGCTTCAAGTTGTTAGCAGCTGGGGAGTTGACATGGGAATATTTTAGGTGCCTAAAACGCTGCCCTTAAATTCCATTCCATGTCGATGTTTGGTTGCTTCTATGTTACGGAAGCTGTGGGCTAGCTCGTAGAACAAACAGCGTATGCTACCGTCTGTACACAATGAATTTGCTTTGATTCTAATCAGAAAATATGGAAAACATTCAACACGAACCTGGGTTTTCTCACATAGCAGTTCAAAGCATGTTTTTTTCGGAAAACATCTTTGGTGTGCCGTGGAATCATGGGTGCATAGCTCATCCCATTAGAATTCAAATCTTTTTTTTACATATAATATAGTAAGGTCATGTTATTTTATTTGTCTCGGACTACCGTAAAAGAACGTATTTATGGTATCAAAGCCATCCTAAAAATTTTAGGTGTGGTGTACCAAATTCTAAACAAGATAAGACATGAGCCTTGTGAGACAATATAGTATCTCATAGCCACGATGTGCACAATGTTTATAGTCATAGCAATCAAGAAATAAATATTAAATTAATCAGACTCTCAATATGACCGAATAACTTAACTCATGCTATAAAACTACAGTAAATCAAAAATCATGTAAAAATACTAAAGTATTTGATTTATTTTAAAGCCAGCTGAGTTGTGAGCCGGTCGCACGACCTGCACATGCCTAAGTGGGGATACGCTGATTGCCAAGTGGTGGGGGTGTGTACAGGAGTGTCTCTAATATAGTCGGAAAAAATTGTGCTTATTGCTGGTTGCTACTGAGTTGTTCTGGGCGTTGGATAAGGGAGCTATGATTTGATTTGAGATGTCAAAGTTTTCGTAGCATGTGGAAGGACACATAATGCACACATCGTATAATTTAGTTATCCACCTATAAATCAATTCCATCGAGTTTTTTTACCTCGCCGTGCTCGCTCCAGAATGTGAAGAACAGAGCAGCGATGGGGTCATCCACTCATTCTTGAGGCAAAATGTCTCTGTGAAATTGTCGCCCTGATAGCCACGACCCCTCCTCCTCTACCAGCCAAAGTGGCAAAGTGCCCATGTGTTGTATGTGTGAGCGCTTATGCCGCCAACGAGGCTACGACACATCACCACGTACTGCTGCGTCCTTTTTTTTTTCCGACCTCTTTCTCCACGCGCTCCTCCTGCCAAGTCCCGACATCGCCAAAAACGTATTGCGATCCGTCTCATCATCCCAAATTCAGCCACCATGTAACGCGTATGGTGTTAGAAAATACATGCAATATTTTAATTTCAGATATTATATTAGGTAAAATTTATGAATTAATAGTGATATATACACACACAATACCTATACCTAGTGTCAGAAATGCATGTAATATTTTAATGCTAGATCTTTAAGAATGGTTCATATAGAATAACTAGACCTCTCCTCCTACTAGTAATTGACACAATCAAATTGATAGATAAACAAGTTACGAGTTAAACAATTTTTCGTGTGAAAATATATGAATATGAGCTCACATATGTGACTTTAGACAAGCCTACCTTTCTTTCTTTTTATATTCTTTCTATTTGAGTAATAGAGATAATTCTATCCTATTGGAGAAGCAATCTATAACTATTCATTGGAATTAATAAAACGAGGCTATTCATGAGCCAGTTTCTAACGGCTAGAGCATGTCAAGTTTAACCAAAACAACGGCGTCGTCAACGTGCCATCGCCAATCTAATCTGGTGAATAGATCACAGATGTTACATGGTGACTCTTTAGATATTAGAAGTCGGTACTTTGGAGAAAATGGAGCTTTCTACTCCACCAACGAAACCAAGGACAAAACAAGCGGCTCCAATATGTGTGACAGTTTTCAGGAAGAAAGATAAATTTGTTCCTTATTTGGTAGGTTAGAATACTAATTTATTTGATGTAAATAAGTCAAGATTTTAGTTTAGTGTTCAGGGTTTAGTTTAAAAATCCTGTTCTATCAACATTAAACAGGGAAGATTCCAGTTGACCTTTTAAGTTTCTGTTTAATGCACTCGATCTACCGTCGACGATGGCTGGCCCATTGGATCCAGAGTAAAGCACACGGAAGTGGAGGGCACCCTGCTGCAATTGCAAGCACTGCAGCCATGGCGGCCGCGTTGTTACGTAATCTGGGCACAGTAATGATAAACACCAAATCTGTTCTTGAGACTATCTATTTACTAAAGTGACTGGTTTTTTTCACATGCCTTTTTTCTTGTGGTGGAAAAAAGAAAGTTCTGAATTGAAATTTAAAAATTGTATTTTAACTTGTATCCTTACTCTTTATCAACAAAAAATTATAATCTAGATAAATGTAGCTACACATATATAGAATTTAGAAACTAAATGACAAAGCAAACTAAAAGTTACACATTTTTAGGTTATGCGAGTTTAGACTTTCATATGCAATCTGGTGTAATTGACAACCAAGAAATCAGTGGGCTCATAAATAACCAAATTGTTTTTAATATGTATGTGTACCCAGTCGGTAAAACCAAAAGAAATTTGTTTAATACCGTGGAGTTACGAGTATCTAGATGTCAGTTTGATGCAATTCTATCAAATATTAGTACCGGTCTGTCTCTTAGTTTACAATTCGGACAGTTTTGGACGGATTCTGTCATACATCTGGTAAATCGCTGGGAGCCTTAATTTGTGGGGGTATTCAGTTGGAAATATACATATTTGGGTGGTTAGATGCCATTGCTTTTAAGTAGAAAGCGATATGTTTGAGTTTTTAAGTCAAATTTATCGACTAAGTTTAAAGAAAAATATATTAACATTTATAATATCTTACAAATACATATATTTTACGGTGGATTTAATGAAATTAATTTGATGTTGTAGTTATTGTTATATTTTCTATAAAATTAATTAAAGTTAGAAATAAATTTGAATTTTAAAAAATCAAACAAATTATAATGTAAACCGAGGGAATATCTGCTAATCATGTCTTAATCATCGGAGATTAGTCCAGCCTGAGCTGAAATTATCTCCGCTTCTCTCTTTCTCCCACCAACCACGACACGACTAATGGCTCACTCATCAAGTCATCAGTAGCCGCCGCCACAGGGCACCTTTCCAACCCATCAGAGAAAAGCAGAACGCGGCCGATCGGATTACTTCGAAATTTGACCATAATCTTTCTCCGTATTTTAATCACTACTGTACTCTGGACATTGGTTGTGTACTTGTGTGAGTATAATTTGTCTGAAAAGTACTTCGTGACATAATAATTGCCATATGGAAGTTGAGATGATGATGTCCACCAAAACATTATAGAATGTTGGTTTTCAATCTTAACAACCCTGCCACATTTTCTTTGGTCATTGGTTTGTTGTTTGTTGTTTGTTCTACCACTGCGGCTTCCCAAAATTTTATCCTCTTTTTTCCAGAACTTCCCAAAATCTTCTTAACCCTATGATCTGCATACTGATACTCAATTTTTACGACGCTAAGGTTGATCGCCACGAAAAACTGCCCGGCTAGACTCAATAATAGTTAAGTCTCCTTTATAATTCTATTGGTTTTTAACTGGTTCACATGAAAATCCTACAAGATTTACCTGAAAACTCCAGCCGAGTAAGAGCATCTCCAAAAACTCTCTAAACTTTAATATAAGAGCTTTCTAAAAATTTTCTCTTCCTATGCTTCTAAAAATTTCAAATTTCCTCTCCTATGCTTCTACTCTCTAACCCACTCTCTAAAACTCGAGTCTATATTACTCTCTAAAATTTTAAGAAGCTCTTAAAACCTAGAAAGGATAAATGTGGTTCTTAGAGAATCTTAAAAAATACAGAGTGGAACAAGTCATACAAACCTGTGAAAATCCCTTCCTTGACGCCCACGAAAATCCTACCCCGACGTCAGGCACAGGACGCACGTAGGCGTATGTAAACAGGTCAAGCACCCTGTGGAAATGCGACAAGGACATGAGCACCGGCTGAGTCGCTACTCGCTACAGACCAAAACGAAGAAGTCGTCCGGAGCAGAATTTTCCAACGAAACCATGCAATGCCGACAGCTTTCTTCGAAATGGATGCATTTCTTTTTGAGATGGTGAGAATTTATGCCTGACCATCAAGCAAAAGTGCAAGCAGAAAAGTTCCCCTTTTCTTTTGTCCCCCTCAAATGAAGGGTGATGACTGGATGCACATTAGTGTGGTTCTTTGAGAAATGGATTGGTTATTGAATCACTGCTTTGTTTCTATTGATACATATGCATATCTATGGCTCTATGCATGTAGAAGAGGTGTTTGTCTATTCATGAGAAGTTGTCTCTCCAAAAGAACCTATTTCACTAATCACAAATTCCATCTCCTTGTTTGAAGAAACTGCCGACGGTTGATCATCTTGTTCTTCAACATGCATAATGAGACGTGCATACCTTTGCATACTCTGCATCTCAAAACTATCAAAAGCAGCTGGAAAGGAATAGTACACGCACGCTGATTTTCGACATCAATTTTCATCCGTTCCTGTGAGAGACAAAAATCAGAAACAGGGCATGCGAACAGCGTGTGCGATATACACTGCAGACGAAATTTATCGTGAAAAACTGCAAATGCACAGAGTATTGCATGTACTGTGGTGTATTCATGGTTTTGTTTGGGCTTTGGAACAATGCAGTGCTTCAAATAATTCTTTAGGGTGGTGTACTTTGCTACGGTAAGGAATACGGTTTTACTGATCTCAAGCAGCATGCAGGTCTAGAGATGGTAATATGTTTATATCCAATGGTTACCATCAATCTATACAGTACCCATTATGATAAATCTTACTCACTACAAAACTCATATCCATAAATATGTACAACTTCGCACCTATATCCATCAGATAACAGTACCCATTAGGTTGCCCATACTCATATATGTAAGTGTTAAGATATTACGTAGCATCAAACTATGTGACAAATAAATATAAATGTATCATAAATTTATAAATATATACAATGTCATAAGGCAAATAGGTGCCTTATGGTATACATAGACGATCTGATGTGCTAAATTATATATACATATCAGGTATACATATTGTGACGCCGTGCCGCTTGCCTGGCTGCACGCGCCACTCCAGCCGCGCTGCCCGCGTCCCT
>KE370885.1:699165-719286 GCA_000418225.1 Zizania latifolia
ATGCTTTGATCCTAGCCATGAGATTGTATTGCTCTTACGTGGTGCTGTAGACTTCAGCCTGCGTCGTGGTGTCAGGGAAGGAGGCATCAAAGCAGAAATGGCGGCCACGCACCCGCTTCAGCCGGAGGTAGTCGGTCTCGGAGGCGAACTCCGTCAGGTACACATCCTTCTTGTTCACAATCTTGACGCAGCTCCTCGACCCTGCCTCCTTCTCCTTCCTCGACATTGGCCGCAACCTGACGAACACCAGGATTCGGCTGCCGGCGGCGTCAGCATTGCCGGCCCCGACCTCCCCGACGGCCTTCAGCCTGGCGCCCACGCCGACACCTAGTGAGAGCTTCCTGGACACAACTGGGGCAGGGAGGGCCGGCGCTGCCTTCTTGATGGGGCAGGACATGGCGATTCCACCGTGGCTGACGTTTTCCTTCTCCATCGGGTCCGCCGGCACGGAGAACACGACGATGTTGTTGTTCTTGGGAGGCGGCACTCGCTCCTCTTGGGGCGCTATGTTCTCCCTCAACACCACCACCTCGGTGACCGGAGCATCGTCACTGTGGCGCTTGCCTCCGACTTCCTCCTCGACTTTCTTCCCATGCCCGTCCTTGTCCATCTCGCCGACGGCATACTGGATGCTGCGGCGGATCCGCGCACCGGCGCCCTGCGACGAGGTGATCTGCTGCTTTTGCTGCTCGTAGAGGAGGGTATAATTTCTATTCTCGTCCTTGTCCGCCTCGCCGACGGCATACTGGATGCTGCGACGGCTCCGCGCGCCGGCGCCCTGCGACGAGGCGAGCTGCTGCTTGTGCTGCTCGTAGAAGACGGTGAGCGCGCGCATCTTCTCCTTGAGCCCGTGGTGATGGTTCGTCAAGATCTCCCGCCCCGCCCCGCTGTCATGTCCCTGAGCCGACGCCGGCTGGCCACTGGCCCGCGTCGAGACCGGCATCTCCCAGACGAGATCTGAATATCTGATCACGAGCTCAACCCCCGCATCGAACCCAGCAGCTCCCGGAAGATCCAACCCAAGAAACGAACCCACCGAAGACTTCTTGTATCACCACCTTCTTGAGCAGTAGAAGAACCTCTTCAGATCCCACGAAAATGCCTGAACCAGAGCAGCAATCGAAGAAATTCCCAAACAATGACGCTCAAAACAGCAGCACAAAATCGCCGATCTGGGGGATTGAGGGCTCCCGATTCTGGAGGCGGAGGAGGTGTTCGTCCCGTGCCTCCTCTTGTAACAGCAGTAGCTGCGGATGGTGGCGAGCGAGATGTAGGCGGGGGACGCGGAGGCACCGCAGCCGTCGGATTGGTACGTACGGCGGATGCGTGCCCGCTGATTTGAAATGGCAGCGAGGGATCGGGTGGGCCAGGGGGGCCGCAACGGTCGGGAGGCGTAGCTCTCTCCGCTGTGAAGCGGCAACGGTCGAGAAGAGCGCTCGCTTTGGTACGCTTCTGACCGTACACGCCTCGGTGAGACGCGGATGACATGTGGGGCCCGGAGCATCAGAGCTCGTATTGGGTCATTCGCGAAATTGACGTTGGTTTCTGCAGTTAATGGCGATATTACGGCCATAATTTCACCATGTCGGCTGGTTAGCCGCGGTTAAACAGCTATACCCAGTTTAGCTATCGTTTTTATATAACATCAATTGAATTTATTGCCGCTAAATCATGGTTATTAAGTCGACAAACAATTAGCCTCATATAGTTATTGAGTCTGCAAATACGAACAGTGTTTACGAGTCAATCAATTTGGACGTGATGGGCTCATGAGCGGCCTAAATTCCTGATCCCTCCTCATCTTGGCGACCATTTCAAAAGATTTGGATTTGTTATATTTAATTATTTGTCATTTATGTGGATGGTATATGAAATTATTTGAATCTATAATTAATTAATTATTAATTATGGATCAAATTGAACACAATTCTCGACCTAATTTCGTGAAGAAATTACAGGCCCAGTGTTTTTAATGTGGAGTGCCGAAGAAGTTGGGGGCCCAATAGCCTCATCATTCGAAGCCCACGAGGCGGGCGGGCACAACCTGAGCCCAAGTAAAAAAAGCCCACATATCGTACGGACAGTCGGGCACAGAGACCCACGCGGCCACGCCCCCTTGCATCTCATATGTCAGCAGCGAAGCGGCGGCTAGCCTCCACCCACGACGCATCGTCGCCATCCCGCGCCTCGCGCCGCCCCGATGGCCGCCGGAGGTAGTGGCGGTGGGGACATTGGTGCCGACTCCGAGCGGCGCCTCAAGAAGGCTATGGACAAGCTCTACCAATTCCCTAAGCCGAAGCCTAGCCCCGGCTCCAAGCCCTCCTCCCCCTCCTCCGATCTCAGGTTTGCTTGCCCTAGCGCCGCTGGGACCTGCTCTTTCGCATACGCGCCCTTTTTTGTGGTTTGTGACGTGGGTTTGGTCTGCCGATCTGGCGCCGCAGCATGGGGAGGGCGGAGAAGGCGCCGGGCGCCGGGAGGAGCTTCGCGATGGTGCGGGATTCGCGGCTTCCGCCGCAGGTTGCGACCATGTTGGCGATCTCGCCGCCTCCGCCGTGCCGCCCGTGGGACCGCGCCGATCTCATTCGGCGACTCGCGACCTTCAAGGCCATGACCTGGTTCGCCAAGCCCAAGGTACACCCATTTCCACCCGTCATGTTATATTGTTACTTGCAATTTGCACGGTTCCTTATTTTTATTTGGTTTGCATGCAATTGATCTCTGGCCAGTGACGAGCTCCTAGTTAAGATGGTTCAGTGCACTATATAACTGAATCATGGTAATGTATGGAAACTAGTCGGATTTCACGTGCAATTGCGCAGGCTATTAGAACTAGATTCTATTTGATATAAAACTTTACCTCTATTTCTAAAAGTGCAAAAGTAAACTTGTGTTTGGTACTTCCTTCATTTTATAATGTAAGTTATTCTAACCTTACCTAGATTTATCTATAGATTAACGATCTATACATGAATCTAGACAAGATCAGAATGACTTACGTTATAAAACGAAAAAAGTAACAACTATTGCTTCTATTTAGGGATGAAAACGAAACAGAAACGAATGGAAATGGGTGCTATCATATTCGTTTCCTTATTTTTTAATGGAAACGAAAACGGAAACAAATAGTATCGAAAATGAATACGGATCAAATAAGGAACAATCACGGATACGGATCGAATATATATCGAAATACAATGTACCAAATATCAACTCATAAATCATAACATATAGTTTCTAAATAGAAATAGTTCGAAGTTCTAAATTTTATCATTCAATCATTCATCTACATATCTTCCTCTAAGTCCTCCTCCATATCACACTCATCATCTACGTCATTATTCTGTTAGTATAACTACAGTGACAATGAAAATAAGAAAGTGAGATAAATTAAAATACAATAAAAGTAACTAACAAGGCTGCATCCAGCTCCAGCATGTCTGTCCTGTAACAAGGCTGCTTCGTGTCCAAACTTGCAACATGGAATTCCACACTGGACTCTTTTTTTATTGCTCCATTAAACGATTAGTCTGACTTGGGCTGCCAGAGACCTAGAGTCGTTGCGTTTTCTCTGTTGAATATCTTGTGCTGGAGTGATGGAAGCAGGGTTTGTAATTTTGTTTCCTGATAACATTTCGATCCCCGGTGGTAGCAAGAAAAGACGCAAAATATGAGTGAAATTCAAACGAAAATCTCAACGTTTCACCAAAATCTATCGAAATACCGAGTTTTTGTTTTCACGCTGGTTCGTAAAGCTTGGAATTCACTAAATTCGAGCAAAATTTCACGAGATTGTGAGCACTGAGCTCCTGAAAGTCAAGTTCCCCCTACACACACAAGCTTGCATGCATGGCTACCGTTTGAAGTCAACTTTTCTGCGATTAATTGAAGTTTCGATGAATTTGATCGCCAAATTTTTCTCAAATCAGTCAATTCCACACATGTTAACCATTTCTACTTGATGTAATCGAACCAACGAAAGGGTAAGGGTGAGTTCTGAGGGCCCATCACGGCAACCATTTAAGTCGTTCTAGTCGCCATGTGCCGGGCATCCTCCTCCTGCAGCAGGGCTGCTACCAAGATCCTAGAGGCGGCTGGTCTGCTGGCTGCGCCCTGCTGCAGGGTTGCTGCCGAGATGCGGATGGGGAATGGCTGCTGCGGCGCTGCGCCCTGGATGCGGGAGTGTCGACTGCGGCCTGATGCGGCGTGGCGCCGGTGCTGGACAGCTGGGGAGGGGGGACGGCGCAGTGTGCGGCATGGATCGGTGACGGCCGATGGGAATGGCTGCTGCGGCGCTGCCTGCTAGCGCTAGGGTCCACTTGGGGAATCATGTGATGGCGTATTGGCGTGAATCGTAATGCAAGTGCGGGCGTGCGGCTGTTTCCTGGGCCGGACGGTGTGGGCTGCCCAGGTATGGGCAATGCAGAATATGAGTTAAGTGGGGAAGGAGAGTGGGCCTGAATGCGAAAAAAATCCGTTTTTCTTAGGCGGAATATCTGGTGCCATATCCGTTTCTGGTGGAAATCGTCGTTCCGTTCCGGTTCTGTTTCTGAACAAAAAATTCCGTATCCGTTTCCGTTCCGAAAAATTCCGTTTTCGCTTCCGTATAAGCCTTTCCGTTTCCGTTTTTTGTCGGAACGGACGGAAACTTTTCACTCCGTTTTCATCCCTACTTCTATTTCTATAGATACAACTATATTCTATATACATCTTCTGCGATCAACCCCCACCTTTATAATCAGGACCCACTGTGATCGAGTGGTGTATATTTCTAGGCGTCCAGACTCTAGAGCGAATGGCTGGCTCGTTTTCGCCCTGTCTTGATAATATAATAGATATATTTCTGGATCAAGCTGGTTGTTTTCTGCAGTTTCTCTCAGTTGACCTGTTAAAATTATTATTGAATATCTGGTTATGCTTGGAATTGTTACAGCTATAAATTGGTTGATTGTGGGATTATGTATGGTGATGCTGTCTTTGGCCAGTTGTGGAATCACTCAGATCATTAATGGCCTTCTCTCTATTTTGTTTGAGAATTGGAATGGATATACCTCTGTAATTTTTTATTCAGCTTTTAGCTGAAGTATCAAGTATCTCCTACTTTCATGTTGCTTTCTGATAACAAGTTACCCTTTTCAGGTTATTAGTCCTGTTAACTGCACAAGGAGAGGATGGACTAACATTGAGCCAGACGTTATAACGTGTGAAGCATGTGGGGCTCGGCTCCTGTTCTCCACTCCTTCCTCGTGGGCACCACAGCAAGGTTTGTGCACTGTGCTGTGCTTGACCCATGCGTTGCATCTCAATTACAATCAAGAAACTCTCATGTGCCTCTTTCAGTACCAATAAAGATATGCAGTCCTATTAGACTTTCTATTAAGGAAGTTAACATTATGTTTTAGAGCAAGGATGTATTCAATGAGCATTGCTTAACATTACATTTTATTTGTGACTTGCCTTGGCATCAACGACTTCCCTAATTTAGACATCCTGCTTATGTTCATTTTCTTATGTCAAAAGCTATTTCCATTGCAGTTGAAAAGGCTGCCGCCGTTTTCAGCTTGAAGCTGGACAATGGACATAAACTACTCTGTCCATGGATTGACAACATATGTGATGAATCACTTGCCTTATTTCCACCAACCCCTCCTCCTGTTTTAGTTGAGAATTACTATGAGTGTTTCTCCTCACTGTTACGCCTCTCAGCACTTCCAAGAGTCTCTTGCTCTTCTCTGGAGAGCATGAAGAAGAGGAGCCCACAGCTAGAGCAGTTTTTATTGAAACCATTCTCTTCATCAGTTGTCCTTAAACGGGGATTTATGCTTACTGAAGATTCAACAATTAAGGATTTAGATGACACTTTTCAAGATGCCGAAACATATTATCAGGTCAGGCCTTTTGTTTTATGCACGATTGCTTGCTGTGAAATTTATCTTTTCAAATGTGGTGTACTCATTTTAGTTCTAGATTATACTTCAGTATGTCGCTGTGATTGTGTGATATCAGGTTAACAATTTTTTCTTCTTTGCATGTTCTGCATGATTATCAATGCCTGCTTGCTACAGTAAGAATTACTTTGTTTCTGTGACTGAGCTGATAGACCAAGCACAATACACATGAAACTTTCTACTTTTACTGCGTGTATACACCTATTGGTGCCTTTACTGGATATCATGTTCAAATGTCTCTTGTTTGTATTTTCTTTTTGCATTTTCATTATGCACATTTCTTTTTGCCAAACCATTGTCTCCCTGCATTCTAATTAAATGCTGAACTCTCTAACAGGCACTGAAGATAATAAGTTTGTGTGGTTGGGAACCCCGCCTACTGCCCTATGCTGTTGATTGTGGAACTAAATCTCACTCAGATGCAAACTCTGCCTCTACATTGGCCCAACCAGGGATAATAAATAACACAATGGAAGATCGGGTTATAGTTTACTCACCTAATGAAGTTGATGGTGCTCCAGCAACTGCAGATGCTAATCAAGTAGATCAGCATTATGATCCATTATCAGTTGTTTTAGATTGTAAATTTTGTGGAGCTTGTGTTGCCTTGTGGCCCTTTTCACTCGTAGAACGGCCTCTTCAACTCTTTAAGCTGGTTTTGGATTCTAGTAGTCAAGATGAGCAAGATAATGGGCATGCTGGCACAATCAGTGGAGCAGGACCTTCAAAGACTGCAAATATTGGTTTTAATTTCACTATTGCTGGCGGACCTCTGCCAACTAGACAGAGTTTTAGGCCAAGAGTTTCATTACCTGTTGTCAGTCGACATTTGAAAGCCGACTTAAGCTCCCGTGGAAATTCATTTTCATCTGGAAGTGATATCCACAATGTTCCTTCTACTTTGCATGCTTCAGGGCTGACCAAACGTAAAAGAAGCATGTATGAGTCTCACACGTTGGAAGGTGATAATACAACCTCTAATGATGCTGAAATATCCACCAAAGGAGCAGATCATCAAAGAGATAATTCTGTAGATGATATATCAAACTTGGAAGTAAACACTGAACAGAGACAAGAGGGGTCACATTCAGATACAAGTAAGAGTACCAGTATGGGAGATGTTTCCAATGAAGAATCAGAAACAGATCCTACTGCAATCAAAAGTCTCACAAGCCCAGATATGGAACTTGGTCAACATGGATCAGGTCACCAATCTCCACCAGTTGAAGATTCTTCTAATGCTGATAACCTGGCAGAGACACACACAAACAATTCCAGGCCAGTTCAGGTTGCCACATCCATGAAATCGTCTGTTGACAGGGGAAAAGGTGCATCCCAACCATTGGGTAAGGATTTCATTTCTGTAGCTTTGGTTAATGTAATATTAGGTACCAATTGTCTGTTTACTATGTATGCCTTTCATTTGTTACAATCTAAAGGAATTGACGGGGATAGAAATAAGTAGAATATTAAAGGGAATGGACAAGTATGGAAAATACAAGGAATAACTTTCTAGTTGTATACTCTTGTATAGCACTACAGCTGCAAGAATTTGAGAACTTTTAACTACAGTTAGCATACTCAGGAATTTTAGAACTTTTAACTACAGTTAGCATACTCACAGGAATAGCAGCTTAGCGCATCTTGATCTGGATAGCACCACCACAGTTTATTGTTGTCTTTAAGATATGGTTTTAAACTGTTTGTTGATTCTCACAGTTTTTCAGAATTTTGAACTTAACAAAGTCTTCCATGACAGGAAAAGAAGGCCTCTATGACAAATTGAATGAATTTGACCCTATGAAGCAGCACAGGACGTTCTGCCCTTGGATATCCCCTGATGATGGTGAAGCCTTACCTGGATGGAGGCTGACAATTTCGGCATTACTTTCTCAGGGCAAAAGATTTGGTGGGGATTCACAAGCGGAATCTCAGATCAGCCTTCTCAATGAGGTAGTGTTCTTTTGTTGAATTTGCGGTAGAGAATCATGTCTTGTTCCGTTTTTAACTGCTACTAGCAGTATTCTCACCATGTTTTTTCAATTGTGGCCTTACGGTTTCGATAATTTCAGGAGGATGATCCTATTACATCTGTTAGAAAGCTTTTCATGACACCACCTTCTAAAAAGTTGAGAATACATCAAGCAAAGGGCTGATAACTGTATTGATCAGAGATGAGGTGTTCATGCCGGTTTCTTCTGACCTGTCTAAACACGTTTGAGACACCAGTCATGGGCACCTGTGACCATGGCTACTATGTGATGGAAGCCAAACGGTTTTTGCTAGCTCCCCAGAACCAGATTTGAAGCCATATCGTGAGATGCAACCAGGTCCGCTGATATCTTAGTATGCATTGTTCAAATGCCGGGGATGGGACCATGGGAACAACTGGAACAAGGAAAGGAAACGTAAGGATTTGTGGTTTGTTCCAACTGTTTAGGACGATACTGCATGTCTGCATCAGAATCTTACTGTAAAGACCATGGGTTATCCATTCCTTTCGTGGTGATTAAAAACCGTGGAGGGTTCTCATTCCTCTCTCCCGGAATTTTGTAGCTTAGTAATGTTTGTGGTTCCAGCACTGTAAACTGCTACTCCTGCTCCAAAAGAATTGAGCTTTGTAACTGTTTATGCCGTGCTGCATTTGCCTTCTTGGCGACTTGCGCAACAATGCCAGTCGCGTTGGATGACATTGCAGCCGTTGTTTGGACAAGCTTGCCCTTTCTACAGCTCCATTGAGACCACATGCAATGAGGCAACTACTGAGAACAACGATTGTATAACCACATGCAACGAACATTACAGCAGATATCACAGAAAGGCTGCAGGTAAACACGCATATATCAGATTTGTCTTATTTCCACAAATTTGTGCGAATATTTGTTCTGGTCAGTGATGGCACCTTATTTTGGTCATGCCAAAAGAGTATGCCCCTATGAATACCTGGATTTCAGGTGAAATGTCAGGGCACATATTTGTTGCATTTCCACAAATTTGTGCGAATATTTGTTCTGGTCAACGAGAGCATGCACGGATGCACCTATGAATGCCCGGAATTTACGTGAAATGTGAAGGCTTTGTTTGGAGAGGTTCTATCGGTTGCAGTTATTTTTTAAATATGCCTTCTCTAAATAGTTTAGGAGTATTTATAGCTTTCCTAAACAGTTCATATTTTTCTCTTAGATTATAAAAATCATATCTATAGAATTTAAAAATAAATTAATATCTAGCAGAAACTAGAAAACACTGTTTTCTTTCTCTCAGAATTTTAAACTCTGCAAACAGCTCATAAGATAACAACCGAGCTAGATTTGCATTTGGAAATAAATAGCTAGGAACTCGTTGATCATTTCATGATTTATCTACACGATTAATATATGCATACTGTACACGTTGCTTTTATCACGTGAATTAATCGTCTCAAAATAACAGGAATTTCCTCCTGCTTTAGTGAATTAATCGTTCATAAGAGGTAGAGATATTTTTAGTGCTAAGCAAAAGGTATAATAAAATCAAGATATATAAAAGCACGCATATCTATTTGGGACTTTGGGTTGATCTGTGCAAACAGCCTACCACCTCCTTATGTATTAACGATGTATCCGTGCTAACGCAACGGCGATATTAGGTAATGGAAATCAAACAATGTTATGTAATGGAAATCAAACAATGAAAATGAAAAGACAATATATATGTTTTGGTAATCTAAATTTGTTGTATTATGAAATGTTAAATTATATTCTAACTTACAATATTATTGAATGGATAGAATATATATTAAGACGAATATACTGCAAATGCAAAAAAATCTTCCGAAACCAGTTAATCGGAGTTTCACTACCCTAAAGATGTGAATGTTTACATGCGTTAATTCTATTTTGAAATTACTCCAAATTATGTAACCTAGAATTTGTGAGAAACATTGGGTTACAACAATGGAATAAGTTCCTATGTATGTCTTATTAATATTACTACATGCGTCCATTTTTCAAGTATGCGATTTGCGTACCATAGTTAGAAACGTAGCATAAAATCTATATGTAACGATGTTAAAATCACCAGAGCTCATGTTTGCTAATCAACCATCTAAATGAGCTTTGAAGGCAACAAGATAAGCACACACAAACCGTGATAGATCTGTACTTTTCCGGACGCATTAACAGCATGGCATATCTACCGAGATGAAATTTTAAAAATTCGAAATCCAGCGGTGTGCGCGTGCGTTGACACACACTGCTAGTCATTCGGAAGGATCCGATATATCCCCTAGCCCAATATAAGTTGCGTGGGCCGGGCCTAGATCCATCGATTGCGCACAGGATTTATAAAGATTTTTTTTTTCAATTTACAGAAATAATTGTCCGTTTTTTAAATTTTATAAAAATACCCTCCAAGAGTTGTTTGAAAAACCGCCATCCTAGAGCGTTTTTAAAAAACGCTCTCTAAAAGAATGGTTTTTTTATATGGGAAAGCTCTCATAGTAAATTTAGCACAGAGGTCCTCCTCTCATTTCCTGTTTGTTTTCTCTCGTAGTAAATCTTACATGAAGTCCTTTTCTACCCACCGTGAAAAATCTATAACAAGAGCTACGTCATATCATAAAACAGTCTTTTTAATAAGAGAGATTTAATCATATACTTTTTCTTTAATGGAAATTGATCGAGGATTTACCCTCACATCTTACTGACACGTAGAGTCCATTCGTATTAATAACATATAGGCTAGAAGGTAAATCCTTAATTTTCATCTATAGAGGATATATGATTAATTTAAAAAAAACACATGACAATTAGAGTCTATTTTCTAAATTTTGAAAGCAAGCGATTATTTCCGTAAATCAAACAAAAAATAAATATATAAATTCCTTAATGTATTCTATCTATCCCCTCCGATCCTACTCCCGATTGACGCGACGCGATCCGCACCGCGCGTGTGAAACCAGGAGAATTCACCGGGGATTTCGTGAGTTCGGTGTGGTCTAGGCACTCAGCCCGCGCGGGCAAGCGCTCCGCCTATATAAAGCACGCGCCGCTCTACTGCCGAGCAGAGTAGCCGGCCAGCTGGGGAGAAAACGCTAGCTGATCCATCTATCTATCCATTCCGACGAGCGATCGAGCAAGATGATTTCACCGGACGCGGCGCGCAACGTGGTCGGCATCATCGGAAATGTCATCTCCTTCGGCCTCTTCCTCTCCCCTGTGTAAGGCAGCTGGTTTCCTTTCTACTCGGCCGCCGCCGCCGCCATCTCCCTCGTGTACTGCTTTGTCTTGTTTGTTAGGGTTTTGATCTGAGGAGGAGGCCGGCGATTGCGGTTGTCGTTGTTGATGTGCAGGCCAACGTTCTGGCGGATCTGCAAGCGGAAGGACGTGGAGGAGTTCAAGGCGGATCCGTACCTGGCGACGCTGCTCAACTGCATGCTCTGGGTGTTCTACGGCCTCCCCATCGTCCACCCCAACAGCATCCTCGTCGTCACCATCAACGGCGTCGGCCTCGTCGTCGAGGGCACCTACCTCATCATCTTCTTCCTCTACTCGCCCAACAAAAAGCGGGTATGCATGTATCAGTTAGCGGCTCATTTCCCCCAACGATCGAATTAATTTGAATTTTCGATCTAACCACCAAATCAAATGTCGTGTGCGTGCAGCTGAGGATGCTGGCGGTCCTGGGAGTGGAGGCGGTGTTCATGGTGGCGGTGGTGTTGGGAGTGCTGATGGGCGCGCACACGCACGAGAAGCGGTCCATGATCGTCGGCATCCTCTGCGTCTTCTTCGGCTCCCTCATGTACTTCTCCCCGCTCACCATCATGGTACGTCTCGACCCGCGCCGCCGCCGCCGCCGCATGCCCGTGCCCATCCTTATCATGATCTGTTGCTCCTCGTCGTAATTACGTGTTTCTTCCTGTTAATGCCGTGGTTGGAATGGACGGCCTGAAGGCGATTTGGATGCATTGATTGGGCAATTTGCGGCTGTTAATCTGCATGGAATCACTTCGGGGCCCACATGTCTTTCACTGTTAAATTAATTAATTAATGCGGTCGGATTTAGTAATACTGTATCCTGCTGATTTGGTTGGCGCGCGGCGGCTGTTAATTACCTTGCGGGGATGCGTGTTTGATTAGCTAATTTTGGTACTGTATACTGCGGTCACCTACTGATTTGGTGGGTGGGCCTACCTGTCAGCAACACCCGTCTGGAATACGTACATTGATGATCATGAGGTTTCCCTGTTTTAGATTAGGTCAGTTTAATCGTTGTGGAACATTTGAGATAGGAGATTAGCCAACTTGTACTCCAGGTTCTAGTTCTGCTGCTGACCTCCGTTTGGTGATTAGCCAGAGGTTACCATCATCTTTAATACTTGTTGCATGATCTAGACACAAGGGGATCTGTTTAGGGTTTTGCATCCTACTCTGGGCAGGGGACTCATCAGGTTATGGTTGAGGCATTCACCATCTGTGATTGTCTGATTGAGCATTCATTGGTTCTTCCATCTGGATGCTAGCACAAAAGGAGAAAGAAAGTTTGGAACTAAAAGTTGCATCGAACAAGTAGAGTTCCCCCTTCCGGTGGTACAACGGGATCCAAACCTATCTTTCATTAAATCAGATCTACTTAACACAACAAGATATCACAAATAGTATAGCTATGGCCCTTTTAGAAGGAATCGTGTCACAATTTCTTAAGGTTTTCGGTGTGATTCATTATTGTACTGTTTTCGGCATACTATATTGTTTTTGGTCTACTCTCATTGCTACTGGGAACACTAAAAATAAAAAACGGCTTATTTGTTATGTTATGGTTTTATTTTATTATTTTTTGGTCAATTATACCTTGTGATTCCTTTTTGCCATTTTTAGGTAGTTATACCAATTCCTTGAGGTTTTGGGTACCATCCATTGTTAAATGTATTCTATACTATTATTGCTATGTAAGAACTAAAAAAACATTGTTACTTTTATTGTGATTTCATTTTACCTCTTCTGTGAACAGGAGTAGATAGATCCACAATAAATATATTGTTATCATAAGATAAGATAATAATCTATTATTTGTTGATTTAATTAAATTCTCTAATTTAATATTGATAATAACGGTTGAAAGACTTAATCTAGGATAGTGAGCATTGTTACTTTTATTGTGATTTCATTTTACCTCTTCTGTGAACAGGAGTAGATCCAAAGTAAATACATTGTTGTCATAAGATAATAATCTATTATTTATTGATCTCATTAAGTATTATTCTCTAATTTAGTATTGATAATAACAGTTAAACACAACTTAAGATTTAATCTAGGATAGTGCACATGAATGCAATTGGTAATATTCGATGTTTCTGTGATCATTTGGTACTTGGTGTGGTTGCAATTGCAGGGGAAAGTGGTGAAGACGAAGAGCGTGGAGTACATGCCCTTCTTCCTGTCTCTGGTGAGCTTCCTCAACGGCGTCTGCTGGACGGCCTACGCTCTCATCCGTTTCGACCTCTACGTCACGGTTAGTACTAATAAGCCTGTTCAAAGTTCACCCCCAAAATATGATTGATTCGATCAGATTTGTTACTGACTTGATTAAAACCTTGACTAAGAATGCGGAATGCCTCATTCACTGTGCTCATGCACTGCATTGCAGATTCCCAATGGCCTTGGCGCGCTGTTTGGCGCCATCCAGCTGATCCTCTACGCCTGCTACTACAAGTCGACCCCCAAGAAGCAGAAGCAGCCCAAGGACGTCGAGATGCCCCCCGCCGTCTCCGGCGGCGGCGGCGGCAACGTCTCCATCACCGTCGAGCGATGAGCTAGCCTGCAGCACGTACGCCGTCTATCTTCGGCTGGCCATCCTATTCCTCTCAAAGTTCGAGTAGTTTTCAGCCCAGAGTGTCTCTCTCGTGGTGTGGCCGGGGGCTTTTCTTCCTCCTGCTTCCCTAGTAAAAACAAGGCAGTGATGTCTTAAAAAACGACTTTCACATGCAGCTCATGCGTGTAATTTTACCCATAATTCTGCCGAGATAATGACACCATATGTCAAGTTTGCTACTACTACCTGTACCAGTTCTTGGGTTCTGGTCAGTATGGTGACGATGGCTTCTTAGCTTGGTCTGTGCGACCGGAAAAGGAGACAGGGACTTGCTCGTCAGCTAGTCAAATGTTCCCTCCTGGATAGGCTAGCCGTGGGTCTTCAGAAAATCAGAAGTTGTCTTTTTCTCTCTTTTTTTTGGCTGTGATGTGTCCATGCTTTTGCCATGAAAGAGCGAATCTTCTACTCACTGCAGTCCAATCTGATCAACCTACTGACAAAGAAGAGGGTCAGTGTGGAGATTTTTGCAAGTGAAGACCTGGTTGCAAGAGGCGTCTCCAGTCCAGCCGTCCAGGTGCTGGACGACGTGAGCAGAATATTTTCTTGGATCGAAAGGGACCGGGGCATAGGAGCAATTTGTACCGTGGGCTCCTTCCTTGGGTCTGTCTCTTGCTTGCGTGACTAGAGCAATTTTTTTCAGCAGCAGCGCCACCTGCAGGCTGCAGCTCCGACTGATTAGTGTTGCACGTACAAAGACTAAAACTATGAGAGGAAAATGTACTTACATATGACTGAAAAAAGCACAAAGCGTATACGTTTGTTACAGGTTTCTAGAACGAGCCCACTGGTAACCGGTTAATCCACTGTTACCCGTCTGATTTACTAAGAATGTTTAGTGGGATTGGTTATGTCCGCTATATGGTTAGCCTGAAAACTACGGATATGTTGTTAATCACGGTTTTATTAATTCTGGGTAGCTTCCTGTAGATAAGCATAAAACCAAATTCAGAATTTTTTAACAGAGTTCTCATGGTATAGCAGGTGAACGTCAGTCATGATAGACCAGAGCTCGCTTAATCAGAAGCAACACAAACAGTAACAGTTGCTCAACCTTGCACGACTCATTAAGAACCAATCAATCTAGTTGTGAATGTATAGCATCTGCTAAAATTTCTGTGGGTTACTCTTGAGATCTGATGGCCAAGCCTGCGTTACATGCAAGCTTCTCAAACAAAACCAGCCAATCTCCTTTTCTCTATCTAAGAAAAAAAAGGAAAAAAGAGGAAAATAAAATAACCTTGTCAAACAAAACTGGTATATTGTTAAATAACTCATATACTCTCTTCGCGTTATAATTTTAATTTTATAAAAAATATATCACCAACTATGATATCAAATTAGTTTTATTAAATCAATTATGAAATATATGTTAATAGTGTATTGATTTCATAATGTAGATGTTAATATATTTTTATTTAAATTTGATCAATCTTATATAAATATAACTAAAAAATTCAAACAAACTATATAATATGAAAAAGAGAGTAATTCTAAAGCAAAAGTAGTCTATCTCTATTTCTCTATCCAAGAAAAAATAACTCGTGTAATTGTGGGCCCTCCCCAACCCAGACGGTGGCCCGGTGGGCGAGGAGGCGGAGGCTGTTGCCATGGCTGGCTGGCCGTTGACGTCAGGCCCATTTGTATTAGCTTTTCTACCATGAGTTCACGAGAGCCCGGCCTTGGAAGCCTCCAGAAACAGTGGTAGTGTGTGCTATCGGAGGGCGCGGCAGAGGCGCAGAGCGAAGGGGACCGGCCGGAGTGGCGGCTGCACGGCGAGGGCTGGGGCGGGGGCGTGCGCGGCGGAGCGGGCGAGGGAATCGCCGCAGCACTCGGCAGCAGAGGGCAGAGGAAGGGTGCGAGGCCGGCGGCGTCTCCACTAGGGCGCTCGGCCAGCCTGTGCGGACGCATTTGTGCAAGCCACAAGGATTGTGATTTGTGAGCGATCCTCTATCTCTCTCTTCTGAAATCTGAACGCTTTCTGATTTTTTTGTCCAATTGTATTTGTGCATATGCGTCAGTGTTCAGTAGAGAAAAACACAGCACCGGATTTGTTTTTTGGTTATTGGTTTGCTCATAAGAGTTGCGGAAATGGAGAAGGGAACGTTGAACAAGTATTTGTGAAATGATACAAGCACCAGGAGTATGTTTTTCAGTATGAATTTGGAATTTGGTTAGCAAAGACGGGCAGGCACGTAGCTGCGCCTTTGGTATATTTCTGTTCGAGGTAGTTGATGGGTATGCATGGGAGGTGTTTGTGGAAATGACAGTGAAATGTTGTCTATGTATCACGCCCCGCTGAAATAAAAGCAAGTGTACTCAATGCGTAGTTTTGTATCTGTCGTCTTGAATGATTCTAATGGTGATCTGAGTGATTGGTGCTGAACACAATGCTACGAAGTGCTATCCCTTAGGTTCAGTGGCGGAGCCAGACCGAAACCGTAGGGGGGGCTGAGGACGGTGGGGTGCAGGGCAGCAACTGGCCACAGGAGGGCGTGGACGTGGCGCGGGGCGGCGTTGGCCGCAGGGGGCGCGGCCACTCGGGGGCCGGGTCACCGCCTGGTCGCAGGGGGGCGGGGCGAGCGGGCGCCGTAAGGGCGGGGGCGGCTTGGCGATGCCGGTGGACTTCTTGGGCTTCTTGGTCTTGGACTTGGACAGCGCCGGTGCTGGCGCCGGGGCGGGCGTGGGTGGCTTGGGGCCGAACAGCTCGTACGGCAGCGGCACCTTGTCGACGGAGTAGACGGCGAGAGGGAAGTCCTTGCTGACAACGGTGGAGAGGAGCGCCCAGTTGACGCCGGTGGAGTCATGGAGATGTTGATGGGGTCGAGGACTCGGGAGCTCGAGGCGGCGTGGCGCAGGCGCCAGGCGGGACGACGCTGCGCGGGCGGGGACAGGGGCGGGGGCGGCGCGGCCAGGGGCCCAGGGCGAGTGGGCGTTGTGCGGCTAGGGCGAGTGGCGTTGTGCGGCTAGGTTTTCTCTGGACTGTTTAATGCAGTGGGCTATGGGCTTCAATCTCTGTTGCTGGGCTACTGGACTGCTGAGCTGCTGGGCTGCTTCACAGAAGTTAATACATATAGGGGATTGGGCTGGGCTGTAGGGGGGGCGCGTGCCCCCCCAGCACCCCCCCTGGATCCGCCCCTGCTTAGGTTGAAAGCGCACTTCAATGGAGTTTACATTTTTACTATGAATTCTTCTTTTGGTTAATTTGGGCATCTGTCCTTGGAAAGTTGAATATATACTATAGTGAGCTAGTGACTTAGCCTGATATATCTGCTTTACGAGGTAGTAAGTAGTTGAATGGACACTGCTATAAACTGGCATGGTGATGATATTCTCAAGCATTCTGTTGGAAAAACTTGTGTATAGTCAGGTGCTCAACTTGGAACTGTAATGTTAATAACATTGTGCAACTTCTAAAAAAGCTAAAATTATGCGTGATGATGATTATAGGTGCTTTGACAGTTCTCTCGCATGGTCGTTGTGTGTCGTTTGCATGTCAACATAGTATTGTATAATTTGCTCAAGAAATCGCTCCTGTGTTGTTGTTTATTTTAATTGTCAAGTTTTATGGAGATGCAAATATTTTTGTCTTTCCTGTGTTGGTTGACTTGCTTCTATCACTGCTAGTGTTGTTACTGGCATTAATAATCACCTTAAAATTTACGATCTATGGAAGAAACCAAAGACTCTCAAACTTTTGCCCTTGGCTGCAGATGACATTTAGTAATTTTACATTGAGTTTTTTCAAGCAGCTGTCTATTGTGAAGAACCATGTGTATCTTTAACTGATTTTAGTTTTCCTTTCCTAACACCAGCATCAACTTGTTGTGGAATGGATATTCTCTATCAGTGTAAAGAGATCTTAAAGATCCAGAAGTTCAGGCGTATGGTGTCCTATGCTGGATTCTACTGCTTCACTGCCCTCGTCACCTATGCTTACACGAGCAATACGTATGTTACTATTGAACTATCCTCCCTTCCATAATTTTCTCACTTATTGCTCTTGCCTGTTAATATTCTTTGAACTTATTGTAGGAAAAGGGCTGGCATTTCTAATGCAGACCAATATTACGCCTCCTACCCTGCTGGTACTGAACTACTGACTGATACTGCAAAGGTATGGAAATTGAAATATGTCTTGTGTCCACCTCTTAATCATCTTAACTTATGTGCATGTAAAGGAAGTGCCATTATGTTTATTTCAATCCATTATTTGATTTTGTTTGGTGGTTTACAGCTTTACAAGGCTGCATTAGGTAATTGTTTTGAAATAGATGACTGGGGTCCAATAGAGTTCTCTATCATGGCAAAGCATTTTGATCGGCAAGGCAAACCACCATATGCCTACCATGCAGTAAGTAGTTACCCACTTATCTTCCATTTACTGCATGCTTGACACTTGCAAATCTGCGTTATTGGAATAATATTTCTTTGTTTGGTAGGATCTAACTTTTCCCTGAATAATATGTTAGTTTTGTATATACTTTCACTTTGTTTTTCAGCAATACATGGCACACCTTCTCTCCCATGGGCAGCTTGATGGAAGTGGGTAGCTGACAATGTGCTACGTCTGGGTCGTCTTGTGAGGATCTCTATTCTCTAGTATCTTCTGTAGGCCAAAAATTACGGTACGTATTCTTGGTATCATCATGACAAATAAGATGTTGCACAAAAGAGCTACACTGGTAAGCTGGGTTTAGATGGCACGCACGTACGTGACAATGAATTGCAGTGTTGAAAGCATAAATCGATTCTGGATTTATTACTACCGTGATACCGTCAATGATGCAATAGGCCAATAGTTCCTGAAAGAAAACTTGATGCCCTGTTTTAAGGGGATACCACGAAACTATAATGTTACCCCTGTTGAAGCATTAATGGTGTCCGGTGTATTGTCTGTGTGCTGTTGTTTGAACTCTGAAGTTGTCTTTGCACTCGCAAAGATCAGGAACTCGATCCTGCAGCTCAGAGTTGTGTTGTATCCTGAATCAATGAGTTCTAGCCCTATGTTTCGAACAGAACCACTATTGTCTCGATCAGGATTTTACCAAACCGCCGACCAGGCGGTTGCTGGACGGTGGTTATCGGTCCAGCTAACCATGGTTTTGTTAACACTGGTATGAAAGCTGTGTGCAAATGCCATCTGGCTGTGCTCTCAACTTCCCTTGAGCCCACTGAGAGACTTTTTCTGAAGGTCATGAAACCTGAGGCCTTATTTCCCTAGGAGGATATGTTGCGTATGAGCGTCTCTTGATTTATAGTGTTCAGGTTACTGTAGCTGGCCAATTCATTGTGCAGGAGACGGAGCTCAGAAAGATCGGCTTTGCTGCTTGGAGATGCGGCAGCTGCGATGTTTACACGGGCGTTGTCGATGAATCAATAATTCACCACCAGTATTACGCAGAAATGATTCACGTCCCTGTGCGCTCATAGCACTGAACTTTTCCCCATTTTCGACTGAAGATTTGTACATTTTACTCGGTCCCAAAATACAAGTCCCTCACTTTTTTAAATGTCAATATTTATAACTTTTGATTAATAATTAAACTAAAATATATAACATATAAATATAAGTTGTGTTATGTATCTTATATAATTAGATTCATATTTAAAGATATTTTTATAAGATGTTAACTTTGTAGTTGTTGATAATATATAGTGAATACAATTAATAATAAAAGGTATATCTTGAAAACTGTGTTAAAAGCTTATACGTTTTTAGTTATATTAATATTTAAGAGTATTTTTATATGATGTTTATATAGTAAGTAAAATTAATGCTCAAAGTTATACCTTAATAGCCATGTTAAAAAATATAAGTCTTATATTTTGGGAAGAACAAAGTAGAATAAAGCTGTGCTCTGGTCCAATCTCAAGTTGGAGCCTGGTTAGCCGAAACTAATTGTGAATTTTGGAATTTGATTTTGTAGAATAGTTTTAGGCAGATTGTTTTCCTAGCTTTCTTTACAATCACAAGAGGATTTGTGGACGACGAAGAAGCCCTAAAATTATTGGAAAATCAAATTCCAATATATAAAATGTGCACCATTGATTTTTTTTAAGCCGAACTTGCACCGACCACTTGTATGATTGTATCTTACGCTAGATAACGCGGCATGAAAGTAAAGAAAATACAGATAACTTTAATTGTCGACGCGATGAAAAGGGTATCATAAAAGGGTATCAGGGACACCACGCGCGTTGATCTAGCGGCGGCGTCATAGACGGTCACCGAGACACGCACTAATCTTGGAGCAGCGCGGCCACCGCCCCGTATTTGGCCCTTTTGATCCCCGCCGCGGCGACGACGGCCCCGTCGACGGCGTCC
>KE370885.1:761367-774712 GCA_000418225.1 Zizania latifolia
AGCCCTCCCCGACTCCGACTCCACCCACAACTTCATCTCCGAGGAGGCAGAGGGCCGGACCACTCTGCGCTTACGTCCGCACGGGAAGATGCTAGTCCCGGTGGCCAATGGCGAGCGTCTCTCCTGCCCGAGCATGTATCGTGACGCCCCGTTCCAGGTCGGCCAGGAAGAGTTCAAGGCTGACTTCTGCGCCCTCCCTCTGGCCGGCTACGTCGTGGTGCTCGGAACGCAGTGGCTGGCATCGTTGGGACCGATCACCTGGGATTTTAGTACACTCTCCATGTCCTTTTGGCGCAAGGATCACAGGGTTCTCTGGCACGGCCTCGCCAGTCCGCCTCATGGGAAGACGTCGACGGTTCCTCACCCGCTCTGCCAGCTCGAGGACGAGCTGGTCTTCAAGGGACAGGGAGATGTCATGGGCCAGGGCCACCAGGCCCATGGGTGAACAGTACCCACGCGGCAGGCCAAGCCATGGCGCATAGAGTCTAGGGTTAGTTAGAGTCTTGTTAGTTTACTTCTCCAATTACAGTTAGAGTCGGTTAGAAATAAAGGGAATTCCTGCTCTATATAAAGGGGTCCATAACGTGTAATTAGGCAAGCAAGAAATAAAGATCAATCTACAAACCTTACCTCAGTTCTCTAGAGTCTCTCTCGTTCTCTAGAGTTTCCCCCGTTCTCTAAAGTCTCCTCTGTTCTCTAACATAGCTCGGCAAGGGGATCAACCCTGCGCCAACCTATCCTACCGCTACGATCTACGCAGTCGAGGGCCTCCTACTCTAGGTGCCGACGCCCTTGACATCTATCAACTGTGACTAGTGGCTGTGGTCAATTGTTTTGGGAAATTCTTCTGGAGAAAAATGGTCTCCACCTAAAGTTCATGGATATAGCCTGCTTTACAGACATCAAGAGATATCTGGAAATTGAAACGGAACTGCTGTATATACTGTGTTTCTTACTGTTGCCATGATGTTGAATGTATGGATTTGCAATCAGTGTTCTTCATGCTTAGTTTTTTTATTACCACTTCCTAAAGATGTCTATTATCATCTGAGTTCTGCATATGTAATATGCAGATTACAGAAGCAAGTGATGGCTAAATTTGCTGAATCAGCTAATGATATACTGGAAAAGTTGGTTGAAACTGCTAAGCAAAAGGTCGATGATGCCAATGAACCACCTGAACATATAGATCTTGACAAGTCACCTGAACGACAGGTGGAAAAAGCTAGGGAAAAGCTGGTCATAACAATACAGGAGAAAGATGGACAGCAGCAGTTCCGTGTATACAAGGTTATGGTTTTTATTTGAGTTACTATTAGCAATGCATGATACTATATATGCTGTTCTTAGACATTTAGGCAGTTTGATTTTTCTTACAGATGGTTGTGCTAATTAACTTGTTTCACTATTATATCTGTTTACATTGAAGTTTCACAAAATACACTTAGCCTTTCATTTGATTGCTGTAACTATACCTGGTCGAATGATATCTACATTAGTTCAGTGTGTATTGTAGCATATTTGGGATTTTGAAACTTTAGTTGGGTTTAAACTAACCCTGTGTGCTTCCTCTGTGGTTACTACAGGATGAGAAGTTTGACAAGCTTTTCAAGGCATATGCTAAGAAGGCTAAGCTCAGCCCGTCGGACCTGACTTTTGTATTCGATGGTGACAAAATTAACCCAGCAAGCACACCAGAGGACCTTGGCCTGGAGGATGATGACATGATTGAGGTGCGCCATAAGCCATAGGAGCTTGGCAGGAGGTTAGTTTTGGGTGCCTCTCGCTGTGACGATCATCTGATGGTTATTATTTATTTTGCTTCGCACCCAGCTCCTTCTGCTAGTCCCAGCTCTTTTTGAAAACCATTAATGTCTATAATATATCCATAGTGGACATATAAAACACTCAATTTTATGTTGACGACAATCTGTCCAGTTTCATGAATCGATATCTCTCATTTTCTCAGCTCTTTTACCTTTTTGTTTTGGTGAATCCTTGCCCCGGATGTGAGTGTGGATTGGTATCTGGTGTTGTCCAATTATGCTATTGAAAAAATGATAGTGGTTATCAGGCTCGCTTGGCACGCTGTTGTGACCGCTTGACGGGTAAGCGGATGGTTGCGAAGCATCTGTAAGCTCTGGAGCCGTAAGAAAATTTTGTTTTTTCAATTGTTCTTCACTAGCATTTTTGTTGAGTTAGATAACACGATGTGCAAACCACCTGCAGATAATACAATTCACCCGAGGTTGGAAAAATTGATGTAAAATTCAAACCTGTACTGACAATGTCCTCGTCTAATATGCCCAAACTCTATATGGGCTAACACACGGTGGCAAACCACCGGAGGAAGCTATTTATACTGTATACGAATGACCCGCTACAGATACTGTTACCAACAAATGACCCGCTTCAAAACTAATGCGTCCTCGGGAACTGACGCATCTTCAGAATCGACGCATATCCTTAGAAGGAACACTGTGTCCATTTACTAAGTATAAATAAAGTATCATTAAAACTAGAGGATCTCCGAGTATTAGGTCCAAGTTTAAAGTATTAGACCCAAATATTAAGCTGTAGCCGAATGTTACTTTTAACTAAAAATCAGATTTTTAACCTCTAAACTAGTTTATATTGGACAAATAACCTTTCGGGGTGGTTTTGCTGATGTGGCAGTTCGTGTGATAGGACATGCTGATGTAACTATCCATGTGGCTGTGCGCTAGTATCTAAATAGTATGATTCACTTGTCAGTGACATAGAAAAAGTTATCTTTCTCTTTCCTCCCTCCTCCTCCTCCTGCTTGTCGGCCAACTCCTCTCCCCTGTGCCTACGTCGTTGCGGCGTCCCTACCCTAGCCGCTAGCAGCTTCAGGCGGTGGCGGCTTAACCACGAGGAGGCATCGACGAGCGCTCATCGATGGCATGTGGGTGACGACGCTGCCCAGTGCTTGCTAGTGATGGGCGCGCCGCGACGGGGCAGCTGGTGCGGCATATGGGTGGCACGACTACGAGGCGCAAGCAGCTCACATGCGTGGTGAGGGCGGTGTGCCTATGGGGCATGGGCGGCATGCGCGGGTGCGAGCAGACGGCGGTGTGGGCGCGCGCCACATGTAGGCAGGGCGCGCGGCGTCTTACGTGTGTAGGCGTAGCATGACCCAACGGCGCGTGACTATAGTGGTCGATGGCACCGGGTGTGGGAGGGGGCACAGGCGGTGGCCAACAGAAGGAGAGAGAAAGAAAAGGAAGGAGAAAGAGGAGAGAGGAAGAGAGTGGAGATCTCACTTGTCAGTAACTTAAATTGGACTAAATCAGTAGTCATGTGTCCACGTGGACAATCATATCAACATCTCCTGTCACGTGGACTCCCACATCAGCCAAATCACCGCAACAAACTGCCTCGGTGGGCTATTTATCTGATATAGATTATTTTGGGGTAAAAAGACCAGTTTTTAGTTTAGGATAACATTCATCTACAATCTAATATTTGGGGTTCTTTAGACTTTTTTTCTTCAATAAATAAGTACTGAGTTTATCCCTTTCGATCTTTTGTCTTCATTTGCAATAGATACTTTTAGAATTTATAGCTGATGATTTAGATTCTTGTTTTATATTATGAAACTTAATAGATATGAAATCTAGAAATAAACTAACATCTCGAAATTAGGAACATACTTTTTAGATTAGATTGGGCGTTAGAGCATCTTCAAAAATTACCTACTTGATTACCTATATTTAAATTTAGGCATTTTGATGAAAAATAAATTTCTAACAATTTCCATAAATAAGTCTCTTTCATAGTCCATTCGCTATTTTCGTTGGCGCATGTTTCTTCTCTGCCGCGCGCGAAGTTTCCCCCCTGGGCGTTCTGTCCTTCCAGATTTGCGGCGATTTCTTATGCAGAGCTCCATCGGCGCGGGCGGCTAGCTGCGGCGATGGCGATGGCGAGCGCGAGCGGCTGGCTGCGGCGACGAAGAGTGCGGCGAAGGTGCGGGCGGACGGGAGCGTGCGCAGCGCGGTCGGCCACCACCGAGTTCCTCCCGGCGCGGCTGGCCGTCAAGATGGCGCCGATGGTGAGGGTTGCGGTGGCGGGTGCCGAGGTGATGTCGTCGCTTCTTAGGGCTCTAGGGATTCTGGGAGGCAACATCGGATGCCCGGTCCTGTGGAGGAAGGTGTGCTTCTGCTCCGAGTCCTCCGGAAGCTCCGCCGGTAGCGACCCGGACACGTCGTCTGCGGCTGGGGAGGAGAGCGAAGGCAGCAAGGCGTCCTCCCTATCATTTCCACCATCCTACGACCCGAGGACTGCCACATGGCGTGCTTTCTCTTAAGATTTCATCAGCATTTTTTTTGCTCTGGCGTCTGTTGGAATTATTTGCTGACGAGTCGTGATGTTTGAATTTCATTGTGTCATTAGAGTAAAATGCGTGAAAAGTAGTAAAATTCATCGTATGATATCAAACAGCTTGAGTTATTTACTGAATAGCCATTGATGTTTCATAGTGTTCTAGGACAGTTTCATTCTGAACAAGAAAACAAACCAGAATAAACAAGATGAGTAGCATTCAAAACTATTGTGAATGAGCCTTCTGTGGAGATTTTAAGTTTTTACCTTTAACATCATCAGATCATCTTCATGTTATTTTTAGAGCTAGGAAAGTACTTTTATATGTATTGGTTTCAAAGTTAGTTGGCCATAGTGGAGAAGAAATCAGAACAGAGTTGCACTAGTCTGTCTCTTACAGTCATTTTTTTTGCTATGGCATACATCTTTAGGTTAGCAACTTAGTATAATATATCCTGCAATCTAGTTTAAGTAACATTCTATCTTGACTCCACAAGAAATATAGTCACGGATAATATGTGGTAATATTCAGAGAAAACATAAAAGTCTTTGAAGCTTGGAAAATCCGTTTGGTTAGTACATGAAAAATCCATGAGAGCCTCCTGGCTCAAACTCCAACTTACATTTTCTGAATACAAGCTTAACCATGCTTATGATGCCAAAGCTAAGTAATTTTGACTGCTTCATATTCTGGGGTTGATTGATTTCTGCCGGTGCAACCAAATGGGGAAGTGAAGGTAATTCATCTGCGAACTGAGCTGGTAGTATATGCTTGCTGTTCTGATGTTTTGGTGAAACAGTGATAAGCAGGGTGGACAATTCACTAGAAATTTGCCTTGTTTTCATGAATGCTTAATCTTTTCTCAGTAATGTGCAGTTAAAAGTACCAACAGGTGTAGATTTGCTACTATTGTTGAGTAGGACATGCTAGCTTATTCCAGGGCATAATCTGACTTGAGATGCGTGCACACAAGAGAGATAGAGCAGGGATTGAACCATGGCGCGTCGGTGATGGTGAGATCGCTTGCTGTTTTTACAGAATTTTAAAAATAGAGATTAAGATTATAAAAAAACTGTTGTAGATTGATTAATTTTTATAAAAAGATTAAGTTTATGATTAATTTTTATAAAAAGATTAAGTTTACGATGATTCCTATATTAAAATTTAGGAAATCAAATTTATATAAGATTTAGGAAATCAAATTTAAAGCATCTAACAGATGCTATTAATTTGCCCTCGCACAAACAGTACGAGCGTTCAACCTACACACTGTCGCCCGCGTGTGAACCAACACTGGAAAAACAAATCAAACCGGCTTTTCCTTACTGTGGGTCCCACTCCCACCTCCCTTCCAATCTTCCATGATCGATTTAACACTTGGTGATGACCTTAGCCACTATTGTTTCCCGAAATTTTTTTTATCTATACACGTGGATGGATCAAAATTAACTCAGATCCAAATAAGACCTCAAGTTGATCACATCAAACGTAAGTTCACACCATAGCATGCAAACAACCAACAAAGGTTAGAATCAGGAAAATTGGGGGAAAATGACAAGAAAATGCGTGGCGACTGCATAGGAAAATATCTACGAATGATCAGTAAAAATGAGAGATGATCAGGATTATGAGCACGCCAACAAACATTTCTATAGAGTCAAACATCACAAGTTAATGGAACAGCATACCAGATACAACTGACAACCACAAAACACAAACCAGGTTAGTTCTTGAACCCAACAGTTGAAGAAATTTTGGTTAGCTACCCTTTTGTCATGTGGTCACCTGAAGCAGAAAACCATCCTGTTTCTATATCGTCAAACCACCAGACTGTAAAAATTCGACGCGAACAGCTATTTTACAAGTCATTTCCAGAGCTTGACAAACTTATCATGGCTTACGGAGGCAACCTTCCCCGTTGCGCTCGATGCTGCAAGTGCTGCAACTATACCATCATGAGCATTGTGGATGGTCATGGCATTCTTCTCCCGAATGTCCCAGAGTTCCAATGACTGCACGACACAAACAAACAATGATAAACGATTAAGTGAGCTCACAAAATAATCAAATTATGCCTGACATGTGAAGATTGGCTTGCCTGATAGCATCCAATTACTAGCAAAGACGAGTAGCTGGGGTGAAAAACACATGACTGGAACTTGTTCCCACTGCAATTCAATTCATACACAAATTCACCATCATGTCCCGTGGAAAAGGACCATATTCTGACAGAATCTTCGCTGACAGAAGCTAGATGGTCACCCTCAGAATCCCAGCAAAGTGAGAGAATATTCTTTGTGTGCCCCTACAGAGTGCAGATACCAATAAAATTTCCAATTAAGTATGCACCACCATTAGACATAAAGATATTGTTTTTAAAAAAAGATATTGCAATTGTCATAATAAAAGCAGGTCAAAGACCTAGCCGTATCAATCAAGTAATGATTAATGATATGTAACATTTATGTTTGTAGCTTACAGCAAAGAAGGCATTAATCCAAGTGCACAAAATTGGTCTCAATCCTGATCTTGTATACGTTTTAATATTTTATCAGAATTATCATGATAGGTTTCTTCAGGTCAGAAAATTTGGAGCAAGGGAAATTTAGATTGTCCAAAAATCAACTAAATTATATCTGAAATCTAAAGAAATTTCAATGCCATAAACCTACTGCTTGACATTCCTCAATGCTTGAATCTATGTAAGTCATGAAATGTTTGCAAGAGTTTCAACATCCAAGTCCTAGCAAACCTATTTATGATTCACTTTATCAAGTGAATGATCAAGAATGTGAATCATGATCAGTATGAATATACTAGTTAAAAAGCATGTGACAGCATAAAATAAAAAACAATATAGTTATAAAATATAAGGCAAAGCAAGTGCTTCCTCATACACATTTTGGATGTGGTCTAAGCTAACAAACCTGCAGAGGGTTTCTACAAGCACGTTGTGTCTCGCCATCAAGTATGTAGATGGTCTTCTCTGAAGCAGCTGCAAGATATTTTCCCTTGCGAGGTTGAAATCTCATCTGAGTAGCACCTCCCTGTGAGAAAAAATGATTGGAAACAGAGACAAGCATCATAAGTTAAATGTTTGAGCACAAGATACCATGAAACATACTAAGTTGTATAACATACCTTAAAGACCTTAACACAGTTCAGGCAGCTACCATTATTTATGCTCCAGCTGCGGACTTCACCATCATTATCACAGGAGCAAATCATATCTTCTTTATTCGGATGAAAATCAAGTGACATAACAGATGCTGAGTGACCAGTGAAAGTACGGAGTGAATAGTCAGTCTGCACATAGTCAATCAGTTAGCCACAACATTTTTTTAAGATATGCAACATCTTACAATGCAATACCATATTAGACTAATAGCACCCTAAGAAGCTAACTTTGCATATAAAATATAGAAAAAGATCCATCTTACAACCTCGAACTCCTGCGGAGGTCTAAAAATCACGTTGAACAACCAAACCAAACATTTTACAAGCTCAAACCCACAGAACCATTCACTTTACAGTTGTGCAATTGGTTTTATAATTGACAGTTGATTTCCAAACTTATGTAAAGAAACTAAGGGTTGTAAAATGGATATTTTTCTTAAAAATAAATATTGCAGAGGAGCATACATTGTCAGCATCCCAAACCCGCACAGTTTTGTCAAAGGAAGATGTAGCAAGCCGCGACATTCTTGGGCTAAATCGAACATCAGTAATCAAACCCGAATGTTCTTCTAACGAAGATTTAGGCTTTAGAGGGTCTGTACGCCATAAAAGAACCTGCAGAGAGTAAAGAGGCATGTGGTTGAAGATAATCTAGTATTGGCGAAGATAATCTAGTATTGGCGAAATCATAATATGTTCTGCATCAACAACTGCACCTTTTTATCATGTCCACCAGTAGCAAGCAGTTTGCCATCAGAGGAGAAGTGACAACAGCTAACTTTGCTTGAGCTTGCTCGTGCTCTTTCAACCTCAGCAAAACCAGACCCTGTATAAAGAGATCAATCAAGCAGAAAACTATTGCAGTGCATTGTACCTCAGGAAACAATTGCAATGAAGCAGAAGCTCCATCATATTGCTAAGATAAATAATAAGTAAAATCACTGATACCAAAGACCAAAAGAATGCATCTCGAATATGATCTATTATGGACATCTCTTATTTAACATGTAATCAGCTGTGATGATAGATTTTGAAAATGCAAAATAATGAGATGTGAGATCAACAATGCAGGTTGCCAATGGGATTATGTTGATTCCCTCTAACTCATGTTGATTGCATACAACAGTCAGGTATCAGTAGGATAAAAGCATACCTTTACTGGCATCCATGCAGCGTCCCATGGGGTCCCTAGGATCCATGTCATCCTGTGATAGAAAAGATTCAACATTTTCATCCAATGAGCCATCTTCTAGCAAACGGTCCATGTCACCCTGAAATTGAAGGCTTTCTGTCATCATATTGTTAAACACAAATGAACAAACAGAACAAAATTACACCTTAAGGATATATTACAAGACTAACTAGTGCTCTCAACTATTGCCTGAGTACAGAGAACAATATCTAGCTGTGAAAACTGTTCATTTTTCACCCTATCAAAACTGTTTAGTTTGCACCCTGTTGGCAGCCGAATCGCAGATTTGGCTTATGTAGAATCTTGTAGTTATATTGAATGACTATATAGTTAGTCTGGATACATATCTTGGATTAAATATATTTAGATGGATGGATGAGATTAGAATTAGTGAAGTGTTTCTCAAATTGATTCTCAATTCAGTGAAACTCTGAGAGCATGTGCACCCAAGTGCTAAGGGAGTGCTAAAGGAGAGATAAAAGCATGGGTGCTAAGGGATGTCGAGATAGCTGCTAAAACTAGCTAGTGCTAAGCAGTTTATTTTTTATTTTCTTAACATGGGAAATTCTAGACAACACTACCATGTTTAGGGAAGTTTGATATCCTTACCACAGATGGGTGCTAAGGGATGGAGTTAAAAAATAATAACGGGGATTTTAAGGACAGGGGTTGCTGAGGTAGTGATATGCTCACGATAACACTTAAGCGGGTAGGTTAAGGGATGCACATGCTCTGACAGGTGCCATATCACCAGTTTGGAGGCCGAAGATAAAAGGTTAAAGAATTTGACACTATTTTCTGAACTCAAATTATAGTTGATGGGTCTAAAATGGATTTGTTCCTAAATAAAAACATGTCCATACCAGTGCATTTGCTGGAGATGTCAAGCTTCCAGTGCCATCAGTGGTAAACATTACCAACGGTTTTGCAGAACCACCATTCTGCTGCAGCTGTGGCATAGACATTGCATCTCCTGGTGTATGAGTGGAAGGCGTCGATGGTGCAGAACTTGGAGAGGGGCCAGCGGTATTTGCAGTCCCTGAACTATTAGCTCTACCAGAGGATGAACCAGGTTTCTTTCTCTTCTTCGTAGTCTGGACAACAGTGCAGTTTATGTATCACTGTGGTCAAGTTATTATTCCTATTATCTTATTCAATAGCAAGCAGTACTAAATTCTTATATGACAAAAGGTAAAAGAGTATCAGTAACAGACTAACAGTGAGGGATGTGGTAACTCTCTCAACAGGAAAAGCTACAGCACAACAGAATTTTCTGTGCCCAAAGGACAAATCAGTTGCAGTGAAGCACAGAACATGTTATGTTCATATAGACCACTGAGAAAAGAGTACAAACAACAACAACAACAACAACAAAGCCTTTCAATCCCAAGCAAGTTGAGGTAGGCTAGAGTACAAACTACAGAGATCAAAAAACAGCTCCAGGAACTGCTTCATAGAGAACGCCATAAAGGTTTAAGGATGCACAAATCATGTACCACACAAAACAGTTAACTCGGTCATTGAAAATTTCGCGTTTAAAGCCGAAAGTAATACAGGATGCATTTCATGATAATTCTAGTATCATGTAGAAGTCATTTCATCTATAATTATATGTATCATGATAGAAGAAAAAACAATTAAATTCCACAAAATGGGCAATGTTCCATTCAGACCACACAAGCACAATGAACAGTAGTATACTAGGTTTAAGAATCAGTGCAAATGGAACAAGAAAAAGCATCAAGCGTGTATACAAATAATAATCATACTTGATCAGCTCCACCAAAAGAGTTTGGCATGCCCCCATCGACAGGCATACTTCCAATTCCTGGCTTTTCTTGTTGGAGAAGCTGATTTGAGCTTTGAGACTGCTGACTGGAGACAGCAGGCTGTTGCAGCTGTGGATGTTGCTGGCTGTTGCTTTGTTGCTGTAATAGTTGTTGTTGGTGCACCTGAGCAAATTTCTTCTACTACGCAGAAAAATCCATATAAGAACATGGGAACAGACAAAACGGGATAGAAAAATAACACAAAGGAACATGTTTTACAGAACGAGGACAAACAATAATTCAGACCATCTTATATGCATAAGGTAAGCATGCAGAAATGATAGGAAATATAGCAATATTTAAATATATTTACAATATCAGCTCAATATCAGAAAACATAGAACATGTGTATTAGGAAAATTGATGAATGCAAGGTAATTTCAAGTTTTCTAAAAAATTGAACATGCAGCACTGTTCTTATCATATCAACCACCTTTCTTACGAATTACATGTTTAATGGTAAGGTAAAATGGAAAGAAAAAGCTCACATTCACTTATATGCCATTACCAAATCTGCTAAATTACAATTTTGGCAAATACAAAATAATCAAGGTCAATTATAGCAGACAAGGTTATAAAATTTGGAAAATGAATAAATGATGCATTCACACAATAGCTGAAGGACAGAAAAAAAATGAAATCAATCAGATTGATGCAGAAATGGGAAACATTCATTTATGAGATGCCATTTTTCCAGGATAATGAAGGAATTAATTTGTTTGTCGCATTCATCAACAAGTTAAGAATATACAAGCAGTCACCGCAAAAATTACAAGATGAGCAAATAACAACAAACAAAAGCTTTTAAACCAGTTAGGTGGTAGAACATGAACATTTGCAAGGTAGAAAATGAAAAAAATATACCTTTATGAGCATATCTACATCTCCCACACTTTGACTAGGAGAACCAATATTTGGAATGATATCACCACCACTGGTTGTCTGACCATCCCGACCAAGAACTACACTCCTGTTGTTAAGCATCATCCTCAATCTTCTGCCGTCAACATCACTAGATGTAGGGGAAGCCATATTTTGCTGAGCCTGCATCATAAGCTGTTGCTGTTGTTGTGGAGTAAGAAAATGGATCTGCTGTTGCAATTGCTGTTGATTCTGCATGAATGGTTTCTGCTGCAGAATTCCAGAGCGAAGTTGTTCAAGTCCCTGTGAAAATAAACAGAAAAAACATGTGAGAATAAAGATCAAAAGATAGCATGTGTAGTAAATTAATAATAGGTGCCAATCACATGACCATTTACTGCAATCACCAACATTTCATTGAGAAAAAGGCAGGGAGTTCATATAGAAGCCAGGGAGTCCAATATCAGCATCAATACATGATCATACAACTAAACCTTACCGTGAGTGGCCATCCTTTCAGAGTCAAATTGTTTCCAGCTTGACTAGATCCTGTTGAAAATACATCTGATTTAGAGATTGCAATAAGAAAAAGATTGACATGGAGAACAATAATTCCAGGGAGTACACTGAAAACATGTTACCTTGAACACCAATAAAAGACCCCTCAGGGCCTGCAGATCTGGGAGTCAAAATGGGATTCATCTCTGTCTTGATACTCTGCTGATAATATGAATATGAGGAATACAGGTTGACATTTTGTTCTTTTTATCCTCCTTGACTTGGAGATAAGTATGGTTAGACAGTTAGAGGTTAGAGATACTAGATATATCAGGATACTCAGAGGACTAACCTGAGCTGGCCCAGGAATTTGTGGACTCCTGGCTTGAACTTGTTGCAGACTGCCTGACAAACCACCAACAGTACCATGCAAAATTTGCCTACAAAGGAAAGAAGAAGTAAACTATCTCAGGAAAGTCATCTCTTGCAGCATATGTACATTCTGGTCAATATTTAACATGTCATTCAGTAGGCATCTACAATCTATTTAGATTAGCAGGAAAATGTAGAGATTGGGATGACACTCATTATATATTGTTTGGAAACTTCCATTTTTCAGAACATAACTACATGATTTATAACCTCACAATAAATTAACTTGGGGATGGTACCTAGCAAAAATGCAAAATCATCTGAGTACTAAGAACCAAAACAATGCATGCATTTCTCAACTATACAAAAGCAACACGAAAATGCAGAAGCAGCAAATCCAATATAAATCACAGATAGAAGCGTGTATCTGATTCATCACCAGATGTCCAGAACTAACCAAATGAGTATAAGGAGAAGTTCAAAATAAAATAATATTTTTCAGACAGACAATTCTATGAATGTTGATACCAGAAGTACTGTGTGGATTAGATTAGAACGGTGACTGTGTAACAAAAATGCCAAAATCTCAGCTACAGTTGTATGCAGTATAAAACTTGTCAAAGCACATAGTACTTATAATTCACAAAAAAACAGATACCCTGAAGATTGTCCACTTGCAGATGCTTTCAATAATGCTTCATTTGAATCAAGCAGCAGCCCAGCATTCTCTCCATATCGTTGCTGAAATCGAAGTTCAATGTTATGACAAAATTACCCACAAAATAAACAAATTGGTGAGGTGAAGAGTCAACAAAAGGAACATGGATCATTGATTGTGGTTAATAGTGATACCTTCATTGACGCCTCTTCCAAAGAATCTCTCTGGGAAGGCAACTTTAACCTCTCCTCATACATTTTTGTTGCCATAACATTTGCAGCACTCTGGTTTTGTCGTATTAAAGGATTGTTTCCAGAAAGTCCACTTGCCGTGCCATTAAGAAGATGTGTACCATCTCTACGCTGTTGTTGTTGCTGCTGCTGCTGCTGTTGTTGCTGCTGCTGTTGTTGCTGCTG
>KE370885.1:776844-799610 GCA_000418225.1 Zizania latifolia
ATCCCACTCCCCCCTCTCTCTCTCACCTCCCTCTCCAGCCGCCGCACACAGCACTATCTCCCTCCTCTTCTCTCCCCCATCTTTCGCACCGGCGCGCCCGGCCACGCCACGCGTCGCTGGTGCCTGGCCGCGCCGCGCCCTCACTTACTCCTCTCTCTCCCTTCCCTAGGAGGGAGCCACACGACGCCACAGCAGCGCCACGCTCCTGTGGCGCCCGCCACAGGCCTTCGTCACTATGGCGGTGTGTGGCGAATAGCCAAAAACCACCATAGCGATATGGCGACGATATATCATCGCCATAACAACTATGATTATACTGTCTGTAAAATAAAAGGCTGTAGGTAGGTTAATTCAATTCCTGAAAAACATCAACCCCGTGAAACAAATCGCGCTACTCCTTTCTGATATTTACAATAGCTCTCATGCCTCATGGAGAATCCCCAGGCGCCGGTATTTCAAATCGCATGGACAATCTCTCATATTTAAAATCTCCCAAATCAGTTGGGCTTTCGAATCCCGAAGTAAGTTCTCTCGTATTTCAAAACCAACATATGAATCGGAACGGAAGTTAGGATCTAGAACACTTGTCCCGCAGGCCAAAAGCCCAAAACAGTGAGCCCGTACAATAAAAAAAAACAGGGTTCGAAGGGAATCCAAAAAAAACAAAGCTCCCGCGAAACCCTAGCGACCAAACACGGCACACCATAGCACAGGCTGAACCTCCGACACCCTCTCCCTGATTTAGCTCAGAGAATCACCATGCAGGCGCGGCAACAGACAAGAAAACCGCGTCCCACCAAAACACAGCGCGAATCAACGGGAAGAAGGGGGGCGGGGAGCGGAAATCCTCACATCTTATCCGCCTCCCAGTTCGTCTGCGACATGGCTCCCCCCCACGGCGCGCCTTCGCTTCGAACCCTAGAAGCGCCCGCGACAAGAGCCCCTGCCCCAGCTACGCCTGGGCGGCCGCGGCCGCGGCCACCGCCACCGACCGCCTCCTCGACAGACGCCGGCCGGTGGGTGTCACGGGCGGTCTACTCGAGCAGCCCGAAGGGAAAGCGCAGGGGCTGGTGGAGAAACCCTAGGCGCAGCTCGGAGGGGAGTGGAGAGAGGGGGGATGGAGCGGCAGCGGCTGCTCCTGTGGTGGTTGGGGGGAGGGGGGTGCGGGAGGCGACTCGCGAGATTGGGACGACTGCAACCGCAGCAGCACAGCGGCGGCGGCGGGAGGGAGGCGTGTAGGAGACGTGGGGATGGGAGAAACATATACGAGGCGAGTGGGGCGGCGTATACTGGTATACTAGCACACAGAATAATAGGGGCCCTATTAAATGTCGCGGTATTACGTGGTGGATTGTTATAAACAGAAAGTGGAGAACTCGGTGCATTGCAGAGATGCACCTGCAGAATAGCATAATTGCGTCTATTGCAGATTTGGCCATTAAAGGTACAGCAAATTGTACATATAACCCTTTATAAGATATATTTATTCTATCAAAAATGTAAGACGTATAAGTTTTAGTGTGACTCGATGAACATATAACTTTCATTATTAGTTTCTTTTTAAAATATATATATCGTTAATAACTATAAAATCAATATCATATGAAAGTATTTAATGTACAAATTCAAGTATGTTATCTCATGCATAACGCAACAAAACCTCTTAGATCAACTAAGCTTCCTATATCGATAAGCCTTATTCTCCACATTTTTTACGATGATATGCACTTTTATGAGGTCATGGAGTGTATGGAAGTGAAAGGAAGGTGGAAAGAAGGGATAGGGAAGAGTTCATCAATAACGGCAAATGAGCCAAATAGTTAATAAACGACAAGGAAAGGTTGCGGATATTACGGGATTAAGGCTTCTCTCTATAAGTGAGAAAGAAGTGGATTGGGTGACATTAAGCTAAGAGATAGAGACAGAGAAGTGATCTAGTGGGTTGATATTACGAGATTGAGGCTTCTCTCTGTAGGTGAGAAAGAAGTTGATTGGGTGACGTTAAGCTAAGAGATAGAGACAGGAAAGAGATCTAGTGGGCTTATATTACGGGATTGAGGCTTTTCTATAGATAAGAAAGAAGTGTATTGGATGACGTTAAGCTACGAGATAGCGACAAGGAAGGGATCTAGTGGGCTACCTTACTAACACGGACCTCCCACGAGACAGGAGGTGGGATTAGGGGTTGCAACGTCAGCTAGAGTCTGAAGGAGAGGAGGAGAGCGAAGTGGTCATTAGTCCCTCTTTTAGACAATTTTTGGTTGTTTATACGACGGTTTAAGCTTAAGAGTCCAAATATGTTGTTGTCTAAAAAAGTTCTAGGAAGCTTATTGTCATGCTCTAAACTATTTTTAAAATCTGAGCTTATTTTCTATGTAATATGGTAAAAGTATTGTATTACCACTGAACTTGTTTTATTTAGTGTTTAATTGATAATATTTGAGGTATTTTTTGTCATTAGATGACGTAAAGATACAAATAAGCTCAGAAAGCCTTCAAATTAGATTTTTTTTTTCACCAAAAGATTTAAAGTATGCTTATGGCTTATTTTGACAATAAGTTTTGGCTTCTTAGACAAATTATAACTTTTTAAGCCATAATTTAGTCATAAGTTGTCTAAAAGGGGGCTTTAGGCGCTTACAATGTGGCACAAATCTCGGAGAAATCCTAACATCGGAATTAGTCGATATTTAGAAACGAAAGTGCACCTAACAAATGGGCTATCTCATAGAGAATTGCTATATGCTTTGAGAAAGGTACATGATGAAGTATTGAATAACTATATGATGGTCCATAATAATTTATCCTATTTGAGTTTGTTGTAACCTTCATGTGTCATGGAAACATTACACAAACATATCAAGTTATTCATGGACAAATAGGGAAATTGTTTGTTAGATTTTCATTACAATGTTTGCTATTACAGGACAAATCAATAGCTTAAGATAGCCCTGGGGGCCTAAAGTAAAATGATTTGTTTAGGTATGTAAGTATTACTTCCACCATAATTAATATATGTCATTTTTTAAAGTTTGTGTTAAAAAAGTCACATATTAAAGATCAGAGATATAGTATGTCCAATCCTAGAGGTCGGGAATTGAAATAAATCAACTTAAAGGAATTGAATCTACTCCAACCTATCTGATCAAGCCTTAAGCAAATATCATGAATGGATCAATGGCTGCGAATTTCAAATCTCCCTTTTGTTTCCTTCATGATAATCGCTCGTGAATAGAGATGCCAATGGGTACCTGTTCTCTAATTTCCCATGCGGAATTCTCTCATTAGGAATCGAGATAATAGCTATTTAGTACCCACGGGAAATTATTTAGGGAAAAACCAGTCCTCATCGAGTCTAGCAGGAGCGGGTATGACTCTTCAATTCCCATCCCCACGGAGACCAGGTCAGTCTATGAAAATAGGGCTCAACCCATTAGCTCAATAGTTAGAGTATATAAATACCACTAAATCATTCCTACAAATTGTTGTTAATTGCAATCAAATTTGTTTATGATTCACTAAAGTATTAGCCCCATTTTGGTTTATAATTTTAACATGAAGCCATCATGATAGCATAGTAAACATATTGTTGTGAATGTATATTTTATGTTTGAACTGTAAAAATCAGAAGCGGGGGTGGGGGTTCCATTGATGGGACGGTGATGGGGTAAATAAATCTCTATCATCGATGGCGGGGACTAGGATGTGAAGGTATTTTCCTGCGGAGAATTTTCAGTTGCCATCTCTACTCTACTCGTGAATTGTAGGCCAAGGACAATGGTGTGCATGCTCAGGGCATAAACAATGGTGTGATGTGGATTTTGATGAGATGACGTAAAGGTAAGACAGAGAAGAGAGAAGGATGATGCATGTTGATTACCAGACGGACTAGATAGAATATATATTATCAAATCACTTGTATGCCGGTATGGCAAATAATTAAACAGATAACCCATGATACGAGGTACATTATCTAAATATGACGTAGAAAACTCACACAATTAGCAACCATCTAAACCAATGTTTGTGCTCTCAGCTAAAATATCACAACTTTAAAGGTTAGACTTAACGCCATAGAAATTTTGTTTCTTTCCTTAATAAGTCTATACTACAGTAACCTACAAGACAGTATTTTCTAATAAAAATACATATTACTTACAACGAGATACGGTAGCAAAGTAAAACCATAAAATCCTAGGCTCTAAGTATTAGGACTTAGGTAAGGGGCGCAATAATAGAAAGAATTTTCGAGAAAAATAGACACCATTACTACAGATCGAATAACACAACACCGGTAAGCAGGGAAAATGAAATATGCCCAGTTAGTTATATTTGCAACGGAGAGACACAACATGACGTTTCAGTAAAGCACACTCGCAGTTATGAATCCACCACAACGGATCCGAGTTTGAGAGGCCACTCTACAAGGAGATATACAAAAGCTTACCAAAGAGCACATGCAGCAACTAAGATTCCGAGATACCCACGAAATGCAAACTGGGTTAGTTCTTGAACACAAACAGTTCGAGGATTTGGTTAGCTGATTATCTGTAGCAGAAAACCGTAATGTCTCTACATAAACCTATTATGAAATTATGAAATGCGCCGCTGACGAAACTTGCTAGTCAATGTCATTTCCAGAGCTTGACAAGCCTATCATGGCTTACTGAGGCAACAAAAAACCCCGGTGCATCTGTTGCTGCTAATGCTGCAATCATGCCATCATGAGCGTTGTTGATGGTCACGGTATTCTTCTCCCTTGTGTCCCAGAGCTCCAAAGCCTGCAAGATGTCAATGATATGAAAATAAAAAACAAAAAAAGCATGCAGACGATTAACTTGAGCCTGGTGAAGATACAAGAGAACTCGCCTCGTAACAACCAATCACAAGCAGGAACGGATAACTGGGGTGGAAGACACAAGAGTGAAACTTGTTTCCCCTGCAAATCAACTCATGCACACAATCACCATCATTTCCTGCAGTAAATGACCACACCCGGACAGAATCTTCACTGACAGAGGCCAGGTAGTCACCAGCAGCATCCCAGCAAACAGACTGAATATTCTGTATGTGCCCCTACACATGACAACATATCCACATATTCCAACTGAGCGCAATACCGAATAATCCAGCTTGATTGAAATATCAATATGACGACTGCAGCTTGGCAATTTTTTTAATCCTGTTTAAAATTCTCTAGCCTAACCAGTAGAATGATGGTCCAATGTGCAATGGCACCAGACTTCTATCTAAAATAGTTGAACAATGTATACTATGTTCTGCAACAATTCTATTTATCAGAATATGATATATTCTCCTAGAAATGCCTGTGTAAAAGGATCTAGGCAAATATCCTTGGTTGCCTACCTGCAAATCACTCCTATAAATGTGCAATGTTTCTGCATCCAGTATGGATATCATCTTCTCTGAGGCAGCTGCAAGATATTTCCCATGGCGAGGTTGAAATCTCAGTTGAGTAGCACCTCCCTGTGAAGAAATGATACACAGAGTATCAGGGGCAAGTTTCAGCTTACAAACAACATATATCAACATTAAGAAAAGCATTGAGAAAAAAATAACGATACATACATTAAAGACCCTAACACAAGTCATGCAGCTACCATTATTTATGCTCCAGCAGCGCACCTCCCCATCACTGTCAAAGGAGCAAATGATATCATCTTTGTTTGGGTGAAAATCAAGCGACATAACAGATGCTGAATGACCAGTGAAAGTACGAAGCGAATAATCTGGCTGCATAGCATATAAGTCAGTGCATTTCAACACCACCGAAGTGACCATGTGACATTAATGTAAGAGAGAGTAATGCAAATGAATTACATTGTCAGCGTCCCAAACCCTCACAGTTTTGTCAAAGGAAGATGTAGCAAGGCGGGTCATGCTTGGGCTAAAGCGGACATTTGTAATCATCAAGGAGTGCTCTTCCAGTGTAGATTTAGGGTTTAGGCCATCTGTGAACCATAAAACAGCCTGAAAAACCATTAAAACAGGTATAAGCACATAGCTTTTTTAGTACCACACAATTCATAGTTGCTTCTACAAACTTTTTTATCATGGCCTCCAGTGGCAAGCAGTTTCCCATCCGACGAGAAATGACAAAAAACAACCTTGTGTGCACTTGCACGGGCTTTTGCAACCTCGGTAAAACCATACCCTACAGTAAAGAGAACAAGCAATATGCATTTAACCCCTGCCAAATAATCAGCCAAGGATACAAAATTCTATGGCACCCCGCTACATGCAAGTCATATATCAGTATATCACTCGTTAAGAAGGGACATGTGCCAAACATGAATTCTAAAGCAACACATCTCACAATCTCTGTTTACAGAAAACTGCTACCTTCTCTTTATTCCGTGTATTAAGCTAAAAGAAACCAATCAGTGCAGATGATTATGAGGAAGTTGTGCAAAAAGCTTTGAGAACCTTTTTTTGTGAGTTTAGAGGTGCATGCTTGAACAGGGATTAAAACTGCAACGCCACACTCAATAGTTGATAGACATGGGGATTGATCAGATGCTGCAATGAGATTTGAAGTGAACCAAAGATCCCTATCAAGGTACAGAGGTAGCTTATTGGAAACGTCCCTTGGGATATATAGTCTCTTTGATATCTTTAATCTCACCAGCGGTGAGGTTATGAAACCCTTAAGCAAGGAGGAGCATAATAGTTTTTCAAAAGGGCGTGTTCCGTTTACAACTCTTTTTAGGGAGGTGACATATGATACCGCGTAGGCGCGTATCATGGGATGCCATAGAATCCTTTGCATATGTTATTTCCTACAGTTTTTTTACTCTGTCAAGGTCAAGACAAATTAAATGTAACATGCCATGCTTAGTGATAAACTGATAACTAATTACTCAGTCCAATTAGAAAAGATGATAAATGGTGGTATGTGTACTCAAACTTTCTAAAAATGTTGGTTATCGGTATCATTACACTACTAAAATTACACACCATCCCTTATTTACCACTAACTGTTTGTTCTCAAGAAGGGCCAAACACAACAAGAATCAGGTATCATTGTGTAAGGGTGAAAAAGGGACATACCTTTACTGGCATCCATGCAGCGCCCCATGGTCTCCCGAGGATCCATGTCTTCCTGAGATAAAAAAGATTCTACATTTTCATCCAAGGAGCCATCTTCCAGCAAACGGTCCACATCACCCTGAAATTGAGAGTTTTTTCATCTTACTGACCAAGCTATGTGCTAATGGCACTTTGAAAGAGTGCCTGATTCCATGATATAAATACCAGTGGGTTTGCAGGAGAGGTCAAGCTTCCAGTGCCATCAGAACCAAACATCATCAACGATTTCGATGGACCACCATTATGCTGCAGCTGTGGCATGCACATTACATCTCCTGGACTGTGTGTGGAAGGCGTTGAAGGTGCTGAACTTGGAGATGGCCCAACAGTGTTCGTTGTTCCTGAGCTATTGGCTCTTCCAGAGGACGAGACAGGTTTTTTTCTCTTCTTTGATACCTGGACAATGAAGAACACAGTGTAAACGTGCAATTTGCCAATATAAAGAAAATTGAAATCAATAATAAATATTCCTCTATATTTTATGTGACTAGTGGGGGGAAGGCCTAGTGAATATGATGTATATTACTATAAATATAAAAAGTAAAGTGCAAAACTAATATGCTCGTAACAATTCAATTTTACAAAGATTTAGAAAAAGGTACAATTCTAAGTATTTTCTCGAAAGTGATAACACAATGATAGTGAAGGGTACAGTACCGTCATCCCTCATGATATGGAAAAGTTAAGTTCCATAGCCATAAACTATGAGAGTAATGCTTAAAACAAGCAGAAACATAGCATGTCAAATTGCAGTGTAAATGTAGTTTACAGGGTCTAGGAAACAGAGAGCGTCTGTGGCTTTACAAATAGTAGCATTGCATTTATGTGACAGCATCATACTTGGTCAGCTACTCCAAAAGAATTCAGCATGCTTCCATCAATAGGCATACTTCTGCCGTCTAGCTTTTCCTGTTCATGGAGAAGCTGGTTCAAGCTTTGAGCCTGCTGATGGGAGATTGTAGATTGTTGAAGCTGCTGGTGCTGCTGGCTATGACCTTGCTGTTGCAACTGTTGTAAATGAGCAATTTTCCTCTACTACACAGAAACACTCATATAAGGACATAACACAAAGAAAGTAGTTCCGTAGTTGATAGATTATTGGAAAGGATTCTGGTCCAAAACAACAAATGTTTGCAACTGGAGGGACTGAGGGAGTATAAAACACTCAAAAGACAGATTAGAGTATTGAACAAAACTAATCCTTGTACTGCCCTTTTCAATTTTCATACTGCATTCTCAATGGCCCTTTCATACTGCATAACTGCATTCCCTGCATATCTTATTTTAAAATATATTTAGCTGCTTTAGCAGAAAAGCAGGCTGGTCATTCAACAAGCTGCACACAGCACTACAGAAGCTGCTAGAAATATAGAATACAGTCTGAGAATAAATGAAATACATTATGAAAGAGAATTTACAGGGCAGAATAAAAAGGCTTAGGAAATAGAAAATATTCTTTATTTAGGATTTAAATGTTAAATGTGAAATATGTTATAAAGGGAAGATGTCAGTAACAAGTAAAAATGTCAACAGTAGGAAACTAAAAATGAATATGTTTTCACTTTTAATCAGATCAGGACAGAAGTGCCATTTGGCTAGGACATTCCACATCTCTCAACAAATTGGGTATACAACTTCCATAGAGTAAGAAGCTAATAGCATCATAAGCATTTTTACAAATTTAACTAAGTAAATATAATACTTCATAGAGAAAACTCTACGATTTAGAATATCGACAAAAAAAAAACCATTTGCAAGGTTAGAAGTCATAGAACATACCTTTATTAACATATCTACATCAATACGTGAGCCACCGCTTTGATCAGAGGAACCAATATTTGGAATAGTATCACCACCACTGTTTATCTGCCCATCTCGCCCAAGGGACATATTTCTGTTGTTTAGAAGCATCCTTAATCTTCTGGTCTCAACATCACTAGCTGTAGGGGAAGTCATAGTTTGCTGTGCTTGCAGCAAAAGTTGCTGTTGCTGTTGTGGAGTCAGAAACTGGAGATGTTGAAATTATTGGGGTGATTGCATGAAGGACTTCTGCTGCAGAATTCCAGAGCGAAGTTGGTCAAGCCCCTATGAACAATGAAGATAAACAAAAGTATATGTTAGAAAAGAAGATGCACGATTGTATCAAGAATATAATAAATCATGTCAAATGCATGGTTTGCACTGTACCAGAAAACTGCATAATGTTTCTGCATAGCTACTGAGGTCATGCTCTTTTAACACCCCCAGAGATCATATTGTAGACTAACCAGTGAAATTTACTTCAGATACAAAATCAAAAAAGGAACTCAAAATTGGCGACCAAAGGGGGATATGAAATGTGCATTGGTATGCTGAGTAGGGCAAACAGTTACAGGGCTTCCTAAAGTGATACAACCTAGATGTACATAAAAACATCGGCAATTTCATTCATGATGACTACCACCCATGGTCCTGCTACCAAACCAAAATGCAGTGAATTTAGTGTGAGTTGCTGGGTTGAGTGTTATCAGCACAGACATTTCTAGCCACTATTGTCTAATATTTTGTAATTCAGCTGTTAACAGAATATCAGTAGCATTACTCCTCCCTTGTCCCTCCATGCAGCAAGCAATCACAAGATATTTTCAGGTGCATGCATAACATGCACAGCACAGCATACACCATGGAAAATTAATAAGTGGCATCAAAGAATTCAAACATTTTATTAAATAGCCATGTTTTATGCAATATGTAACTGAATTAAGCATGCGCACCATAAAATAAACATCCCCAACAGAAAAAAGGGACTGCACCCTAAACCAAATACAGACATGGAGACATAAGTTAAGCGCATCCGAGATGAAAAGTATATTAAGCATAGATCAAGCTTACCGTGAGAGGCCAACCTTTCAATGTCAAATTGCTTCCACCATGATTAGATCCTGCTAAAATGACATCTCAATTTAGTTTCAGAAACTAATCATGAACATTTCTGCAGTTTCAACATGAATAAAAACTCATTTTTAGTAAAAAAAGGTAAACTCTCAAACATGAATTGTTCACAACAGTGGCTTTGTGCATCTACGGGTGCAGAGGCCAAGATGTTTATTCCATTATCTAAAAAATGAATTGTTCACTGGGACAAGGGAGGACAGTAATTCCAGGGAGTAGGCTGAATGAATAATACCCTGCATACCAATCAATGATTCCTCAGGACCAGCAGCTCTAGGTGTCAAAATTGGATTGATCTCAGTTTTGATATTCTGCCGAGAATATATATGATGAGAAACAGATATTGGTAGTGCTATCTTTTTCTTATGTTAGTTTGGTTTGGGTATGGTTAGAGTGAGAAGCAGTAAAATACAAAGTAACATGTTCTGGAATAGGCAGTTGCAGACTTCTAACCTGAACTTGTTGCACAGTACCTGACAGGCCACCAGCAGCTTCATGCGAAATTTGCCTGAAAGTAAGGGTCAACACTATATGAAAGTATGTATCACAAATTACTTGTTAGTTGCTACAGTATGCAGATCATCCAGTAGTAAACAACAACTAATCCTTACTGGCATGATCACATGATTATTAGTTCTATTACTGAATGGCCTAACCATGATTCATGTGTCATGGCGGGTCAGGATAGCTACTATTCAGAACAAAGTTGCATACCTTACACTCGACCAAAAAATTGTAAGTGTACACAGAATGTGATACTCAATAAATAACCTGGTGATCCTGATCTCAGAATTCTAACAGTTTGCATATACAAACAGATCAAAAGTACTAAAGTCTAAATAAATCTATAGCATAAATAAAAGTGTAAAAGTGGTCAATCCTCAAGGCACAATCTATAGCCAAGAAAGAACAAGTTCAGAATAACATGGTAGTTCAAAAAATACAAATAAATTTGGGCTTCTTGTAAAGTGTATAAAGGAACTTAAAACAAGAATGAAAAAAGAAGTAATAATCCATGAAGAATGGCATGTTCTGTGACGTATAGAATAGCGATACAGAAAAAGTTACAAAAGAAGGCATACTAAATGCAGGACTAAGATCACATTTTTCCAGCAAGAACATCACACGCAGAGGAAAGAATCACAGATTCACAGTTGCTTCAATTTAGTGCTGCATTGTTTTTTTTACTCAGTTCTAATGATCTTTGCGAGTAAACCTTGCCAATGCTAGTACAGCCCAGAACTCCAGAAGTGCAGAAAATACCCTGAAGATTGTCCACCTGTAGCTGCTTTCAACAATGACACTTGATTTGGATCAAGTACTTGCCCAGAATTTTCCCCATATCTTTGCTGCAACTGAAATTTTTGCACCACATTACAAGATTTTAGTAAGGAATCAACCATAAGCACATGAACCAAGATATAGCTGGGAGCCTAGGACTAGATATGGTACCTTCATTGATGGCTCATCCAAAGAATCTCTTTGGGAAGGGAGCTTTAACCTCTCCTCATACATTTTTGCTGCCATAGCATTTGCAGTAGCTGGGTTTTGTCACATTAAAGGATCACTTCCTGAAAGTCCACATGTGGTACCGTTAAGAAGATGAGAACCATCTCTACACTGCTGCTGCTGTTGCTGTGCAGCTCTCTGCAATAACATTTGTTGCATCTGTATTTGCTGCTGCGGCTGAGACTGTTGTTGCTGCTGCTGCTTCTGATGCTCCCTTGCTTTCATCAGTTGAGTCTGAAAGATTTCAGAAAATTATAGCTGAATTAGCTTTATCTATTCAGGAGATACTCCCTCCCACTCAAAGTGCAAGTCATTTTAGACTTGTGCGCAAGAATTAAGGATGTAGTAGAAATGACCTTTCTGTCCTGCAATCACCACACAAGGGAAATGATACATTTATTGCAAGAGTAACATCATTCAATTAGCAAGCATATTTACCTGCGAATGCCGATTAATTCAAGCAGAAAATTTCTTCCAATTAATTGTTGCTGTTTCTTAGATTCCCCCCCTCCCAGTCTGTGTCAAGATTTGTTCTTGTCCTAGAGATGTTATGTTATTTTGGCATGTCCATGCCTAGTTTTATATGCTACATCAAACACGATTTGCAGCATATGAAAGGGCAGAGGGAGCACAGGGCAGATGATGGAGCTCAAGAGGCCTGAGCACAATTTTGATGGCCTGAACTGCATATGCAAGAGATGCTTCCAGTTTGATCGATCTGATTTGGCAAAAGCATGACAACATCAGGTTTGCGAAAGGGTTTACAACCAAAATGTGCGTAAGTGGTGAGGGGTCAGGATCACCCAGCCGATCAGAGCTCAATCCAACTGTCCAAGATGGCATTTGCATATTTACACCCAGTCGGGCAATTGCACTATATAATTATATATGTGGCCAAAATAAATGGATTAACAGTTAAACTACCAAGATACATTGGTCATGACTCATGACTCATCAAGTGAGCAACTCAATAAAAAAGTTTGTAAACTATACTTAAACAATAGCACACAAATCTGAAAGAGATCATCAACAAGTTAAATTGGAGCCACATTACAGGGTAGATAAAATTGAATTTAAATGGTACAACTATCTATGTGATAGATAGTTTATGTAGGAACTAAAGAATTTACTGTGCTGTAGTGCCGCAGAAAAAGAAAAATGAAGGGCACTAAATTAGCAGCCTTGTCTCGCAGATGGAAAATAGTACCATAAAAAGAAAATTAAAAGCATAGATGTGCACCTCAATATATGATGCTGCAACATCCGAATGCTTCTCATTTGTCTGTGCTACGAATATATCCCAAAATAGTGACCACCACTCAAAAAGGAAACCACCGAGAGCATCAATTGCTGTAAGAAAGATAACCCCAGTATCATTAGAATTTAGTGGCAAACACAAGCCAAATTAAATAGCTCCATGGCAACTTTCTGGGAGATGCATACCAACTGGATCCGATGAGACTTTCCCTTCTGATTGGAAGGCTTTTGCAGTTTCCTGTAAATTTCTCTTCACAAAATAGTCATATATGTAGACATCCAGCCTGTTTAATTAGACATTTGATAAATTAATCCTTCTAAGGATGGATTCTGAAACAAATAGATTTAATTTATGATACATTGCAGTTATAAACGAAAAGGAAGTAGAAACATCCATGACGGTACATATTCACTATTTACATTTTGTGACTGCACCCTAGAATTTTCATAAAAACCTGCCACTTATATATCATTATATCCAGAAAAATCTGAATGCTGATCCCTCTAGTTCTAAAAAAACTAAATGTCAAAACTGAAACATCCAAACCAAATTATATTCAATGCAACTAAAATAACTAGGGAAAGCTTGTAGATACTCAGAAATTGAGTACTGTTCGCTCACAAACAAGGCATATATTGTTCCCGGTATGATCGCTTTACAAGCAATACTCAGTATTCAAAACCTACTGTTCCAAATAACATTTATTAGAGAGTAGAAACACGGGGGAATCCATATCCATCCCAGTCATGTTTTCACCCGGCATTTCACGTCCAGACCCCAGATGGTTCTGGTAACTCTATTCTGCAGGCCAAATGAACAGAATGCCTAGTGAAAAAAACAACAAAGTGGAGCTTCCCCGAAACCCTACCCATCTCAAGCCCACATCTACTCGCGAGTCACACGAGACTGAACCTTCCTACCTGCGTAGCATTAATCAACGGTCCCGCTAAAACGAAACACTGCCCAAATGCAACATGGAGCCACCACCGCAATTGTTAGAGTATACGGTATGTGAGTATATGATATGTCAGAGTATATAATAGAATATTAGATAGGATCGAATTTATATCTAATCCTTCGTTATCTATAAACCTTACTGATCTATCTATGCATTTACTCCTATATAGACGCCCAGAGGCTCGATACAATCAATCAACAATTGTACTAGTATTCTCTCCTCTCTTCACAATTCACCAGCAACGCTCCACAGATCAACCGAAGGGAAGGACAAAATTGATGATTTGCCACTGTTAAGATGACCCTTAAGTATGTTATATGTTATTCCGTGACAATGTTAGGCGTGAGATGTTGGCCGGAATGGTAAATAATCGAACCCAATTTGGTTGGGTTGCAAAATAGCAAATCTCCCTGAGGTAAACTAGAGCGGAAGGCAAGTAACAAGTTAACAACTAACAAGCAAGCAATCCTCACATCTTATCCGCTTCCCAGGTGTTCTGCTGCGCCATTGCGGGTCCGAGGATCGCACCAACCCGAGCCCTTCCACACACACCGTGAAGCAGCCACCCAGCGAGAACTCCGGCAAAGGGTCGTTCCCCTCCGCCACGCCGCTCCTCCTCAACAACGGGAGCGACCGGCCGCCGCCGCCGCCGCCGCCAGTGCTGCTGCTCGAAGCGAGAGGCGAGACACGAGGCCCGAGGCAGGCGCAAACCCTAGCGGCAGCTAGCTCGGGGGGCGACGGGGCGAGTGCCTCGGCGAGAGGAGAGGCTCAATGCCTTGGCGTTGGCATTGGCAACGGCCGCTGCAAGCACGCGACGCGCGGCGGGCAGAGAGCAGGGAGCAGAACAGACGTGGGAGAGAGAGGAAAACAGAAACGGGGTGGGCGTGGGACTCGCTGCGTGCACGCGAGGCTTCCTCGGTAAATAACACTTAAAGCAACTGACGTGCAGGCCCGAGAAAACTAAGCCCGGCTGTGGGCCCCACATGTCACTGGCATAAATGAATCTTCCATTTTCTCTGTATTTGGAAAGAATGTATTCGTGTAGTCGGCAGTTTTTTAGATGAGTCAGTCATTTCACAACGTGTTGAACAATTATGGAAAACCTTAATATCATACATAAACGTGTTGAACAAATCAATCCCTCCTTGCGGATAATGTTCTCAATGCGAATGAACTTGCGTGTTTACCACAGGACTATATTGACGGTAATCGGACGGATAATTACTGTCAGTAGTGAGCTAATTTGTATAGGCTAGTAGCCAGCCATCATCTTAAAATATAGCATATTCTAGAGTTCAAAATTTATTTTAAATATACAATATAGTACTTATAAAACATCAGTTTTATCTTTAAAATATCTATATTACTCTTAAACTTTATTATTTATTACTCCATTAACTACTCTTCGGTCTAGTCTCACTCATTCAAAAGGTTTTTTTTAAATAAATATATATATATATATATATGGAAGTCTAAATATCGATATATTTGAGGACCGATGGAATAATATTTTGCATTTGGCTGTGAGAGAGGATCTTGAATGATCCAAAATTCCATATCAACAGCAGACTAGGGGGGCATTTGGTTCCATGGACTAAAGTTTAGTCCGTGTCACATTGGATGCTTGACATCAATTTGAAGGACTAAACGTGAATTAATTATAAAAATAATTACAGAATCGGAGGATTATTCGCGAGACGAATCTATTAAGTCTAATTAATTCATGATTAGCAAATGCTTACTGTAGCATCACATTATCAAATCATGGCGTAATTAGGCTCATTAGATTCGTCTCGTAAATAATTCACCGATTATGAATGAATTTTGTAAATAATCTACATTTAATACTCTAAAATAATATCTAAACATTCGATGTGACGGGATAGTCTGCGGTCAAATTCTCACCCAGGGCAGGGCGCCTTGCTTCTTTATGTTAGCCAAAATACCCTTGCTATCAACAACTAATTGCAAGAAGCAGTTGATCAAGTAGGTGAAGTCTTCAGGAGGTGTGCTCTTAGTACAGATGAAACTTCCCACCATGAGAATTCCTCAAAACAAAGTGTACACTTAAGGCGCCTTTAATTTGAGGGGTTTATAGTAATTTTAAAAGAATTATAATAATTCATATAAAAATATTATAAAATTTACGTATTCCAAGGAAACACTTAATATACCTTATTTAATTTGGATGTGTATCAAATAATCTTTATGTCCACTGATCTAAAATGATCTAAAATTCTGACCATGCACATTTAAGGACTAGGATTTTATAGTCTGTTTGGTTTGTAGCCATAAATTATCATATCTCGGGTTAAAGTCTCAGCCACACTTGTGGCTAGCCATATTTTGTGACAAAAGTAGAATGTTTGGTTTGTAACTGGGTCATGGCAAAAGAAATGGTTGCTGTATAGACTGCTGTCGAGATAAAAATCAAATATAGAGCAAATTATCCACTGCTTCCACCGTTCTCTTCAGTGATCTCTGTAGTGAACTTACGACTTTTACAGTAAGGACAGTGCAAGTGATCTCTATAGTTTGAAACTCAAATGGAGCAACAGAATTTGTTAGAGAACAACATTTTCTGACGATATTCCAACAGACATCGTTCAGAACACAAACTGAAGTCACTAAAAGTTGTATTTGCTTAAATATTCAAGAATCAAGTATTAGTTGAAGCAACTGAATTATACTAACCCTACAATTATATCAGGCATAATCTATCCATCTTCTCTTGCTCCTCGACGGCATAATCTCCTGGTTGTGCTGTCGTTGTTCACATAAAGCAAAAATCTTCTCTTTGACAACTAGTTGGATGGAGGGAGACGAAGGGGAGGCTGAGATCGAGCGAGAGCAACAGCGCTAGGAGCGGAGGGAGCGGCGGTGCTAGGGGCAGAGGGGGCAGCAGCGCCGGGGCATGGAGGCAAAGGGAGCGACCACGGCGGGGGCAGAGGAGGCGTCGGCACCAAGGCGGAGGGGTCAACGGCGTCGTGGGTGGAGGGGCGGTGGCGTCCCAGGCGAAGGCAACAGTGCTCTTGCGGTCGGAGTCAGCGTCTCTCCTCTAGCAGTGGCTGTTCGCGTGCCACGGGCGTTGCGGCGGAGAAAAACAACGCCACACTTTAAAAACTACGGCGAAAGGGATTACGGGATATGGTTAGCCTCACGAACAATTGAAACTACTAAACTGGCTGTAGTAAGTCTAAGTTTAGACGTGATAATTTGTGGCTGGGAACTAAACATGCTCTTAGTCCATCCACACAAAACTACGATCATATAGATTATCACATAATAATATTATTTTTATTAATAATTAATATATTAGTCTTTTATTATTATCACTAATGAGGGGTATGATTTTACCTCTCTATTGTATAATATCTTGTTTTTAGATAAAATTGATAAAATTTACAGGAAGCATGAAGTAATTTTCTATAAATTTATTCAAACCGACCTGTAACAAAACTAAATATAAACTTATTTTTTACGGAGAGAGAGAGTAAGACTAAACGCAATCTTGTCCAGCTTTTCTCTCGAAGAAATCGTCAAGCATCATTTCCCTATCTGGAACCCAGTCAAGTCACAGGTCATAATAGAAAGTGTTCTTCAAAAAAAATCAAAAGTAACAGCTCATTATTTGCATGACTAGACCGAACAGAATATCTCAGCCTACTCTCTGCGACCGATCGACCTGCGCAAAGAAAAGGAAGAAAAGCACAGCAGTGCGAAAATTACAGTAAAGCCCCTGAAAGCTGCTATATAATTCGTCATTAAGTAGGGGTGTTGAAGACATTTTCCACGCGAGGGAGTAGAATAAGACTTTATTTTTTAGTCTTTCTCTTTATAAAAAAATTCGATTTTTACCTCTTTATCATGGTTAAAAAACTAAAAAGTTCTATTTATTTGTTAGTTCTTACCTAACTCTTATAGTCTTATATATCAAAATATAATATTATCTTTCTTATTATTAATGGATATCTGGGGCTTTACTTTTACAACTAATTTATTAATTCTATTTCATAATTTCTAACTCTTAATGGGCCCAGAAACGGAGGCCCAATTTAGGCCCATGAGTCCGTGAAACGACCGCCTCACGGCCCTTACCCGCCTTATCTTTCCATATCCGAGGTTTCCGACCCGGCTCCGCCATGGCGCCGCTCCCGCTCCCCCTTCCCGCCACTCGCCACCCTCCCAGACCGCACGGGGCGCCCGCCTCGGCCTCCCTCCACGCGGCGCTCGCTTCGCTCTCGCAGCACTGCGGAGCGGGAGGAGGCGGCCTCCGCGACGCCTTCGCGCTGGTCTCCCGCGCCGAGCGCGACTCGTGCCCCGCCGTCGTCGGACCGGAGGTGTACGCGTCCCTCCTGCAGTGCTGTGTCGCCGCGGGGTCCCTCCGCGCGGGGCGCCAGGTGCACGCGGCTGTCGTCAAGCGCGGGCCCTACTACTGGCGCCACGCCTACATTGCGACCAAGCTCACCGTCTTCTACGCCCGCTGCGGCGCCCTCGATGACGCCGAGCGCGTGTTTGACGCGCTGCCGGTCAAGAACGCCTTCGCGTGGGCCGCCGTCATTGGCCTCTGGAGCCGCGCTGGGCTGCACGCCAAGGCCATCGCAGGGTACGCCGCCATGCTCGAGGCGGGCGTTCCCGCGGACAACTTCGTCGTGCCCAACGTGCTCAAGGCGTGCGCGGGGCCCGGGCTGCTTGGGGCCGGGAGGGCGGTGCACGGGTACGCGTGGAAAGCGGGGGTCGGGGATTGCGTGTACGTGATGAGCAGCCTGGTGAACTTCTACGGTAAGTGCGGTGAGGTGGATGATGCGAGGGAGGTGTTCGACGCAATGCCTGAGAGGACAGTGGTGAGCTGGAACTCGATGCTGATGGCGTATATTCACAATGGGAGGATCGACGAGGCTGCCGACTTGTTCTATGAGATGAGGGTCGAGGGCGTGCTGCCGACGAGGGTGAGCGTTCTGAGCTTGCTTTCGGCCTCGGCCGATCTTGAGGCTCTTGATGGGGGAAGGCAGGGCCATGCAGTGGCAGTGTCAACTGGCCTGGAGATGGATTTGATTCTGGGCAGTTCGATGATCAGCTTTTACTGCAAGGTTGGGTTGGTGGAGGCTGCAGAGGTGATTTTTGAACAGATGTTGGAAAAAGATGTTGTCACATGGAATTTGATGATTTCAGGGTATTTGGAGGACGGGCAGATTGACAAGGCTTTTAGCACATGCCATAGAATGCTGGAGAGTGGCCTTAAGTTTGATTGTGTGACGTTATCATCCATTATCATGGCTTGCATGAAATCGGACAGAATAGAGGTGGGCAGAGCTGCTCATGCTTACACAGTCAGAAGCAATCTTGAATCAGATACAAGGGTTTCTTGTGGCCTGATAGATTTGTACGTGAGTTGTGGGAAGATTGAACATGCACGCGGAGTATTTGACACCATTAGAAGTAGAGATATAGTCACATGGAAAGCGATGATTTCTGCTTATGCAGAGCATGGAATGAGTTCTCAGGCTCTGCAGCTTTTATACCTAATGCAGGTTGAGGGCACATCTCCAACCGCAAGGTGTTGGGATTCAGTACTTTCAGCTTTTATGCAAAATGGGCAGTTTGGTAACGCCCTAGACACCTTCCATGATCTGCTTCTAACAAAAACACGCCCCAATCTGCGGACATGGAGCCTGTTAATAAGTGGCTTGTCTCAAAATGGTATGCATCGTGAGGTAATGAGTCTATGTTGCAAAATGCAAGAAGTTGAACCAGCAGCTAGTCCAACAATTTTTTCTGCGGCACTTCTTGCTGTTAAAGCTGCAGCTTCAGTACAGTATGGAAAGGCAATGCATGCATGCATTGTTAAAAAGGGCCTATTATTGTCGAAATCCGTGGTGCAGTCTCTGCTAAACATGTATGTTAGCTTTAATGATAGAGGCACAGTAGACAGTTTGCTAAGATTTCTTGCTGCTGCACAGTAAATGATGAACGGTGTCAAGAGTGTGGTGCCAGTAAAATAGGACATACAGGCTTACAGATGTACATAGATACACAGTGTTTGCACATATGAATTTGTTCATATTCGTAACCCGATGCATATTCTCCGGAATGGAAATCAGAGTGGACATGAAGTACAGATCCATTATAGCTACAGTAATGGAGTATGCATCTAATTTCTGAGTCATTTTCATAAGAACATAATTCAGAAGGTTCCAATAAAAAGCGGTCGCCTTAAAGGTGCGACCAGCGAGTAAATAGTGCTGCTGTTGCCACAGGGCTCTCTATGAAATCTGCAGCTAGAGATGGTTGAATTATTCTCAGAAAAATGCACGACTGTTCAACAACAGTAGCGAGGGATATCATGTTGACAGATGTGGTGCACGTCTGCTGTCTTCCAGTTTGCTCCGTTTTAAATCAGGATGTCTACTCTGTGCTGGCCCTTTTTTGGTGACTGTCAGAGGACAACGTCCAGATGCTATGGGCAAAACATTGTTACATAGTTCATTAATTCTTGCTACACTCAATATCGAAATTTTAAATGTATATTCATACTGTAAAGTGTCATTAACTCATTGTTGTACATATCTTTTGGACAGCTATATATAAGCATTCCACTCCAGAATTGCAAAACTATTCTTTGTAGTAACCATGTCTTCTACAATCTCATGTTTACATTATCAGGTATTTGGTTCTTTTCGTAGCCTGCATCTGATCTTGAGAGGCATTTCCAAGGGGGCAGAAGGTTCCAATCAGAAAAGTCGGCCGATTAAAGATAGCCCTGGACCAGCGAGTAGCTACACACACATTGTGTAGCTGTTGGCACATGACTCCCTTCGATGCTCGCAGCTACAGTTGTTCGAATTATTCGCCATAGAAAGGCAGCACTGCATAGCTCCTGTAAGGCTGTAACAATGGATAACAACATGTCGAGATGTATGCCCCATTCATGATGGGTGTGTGTGTGTGCGCGCGCGCCCCATTCATGATGTGTGCCCAGCTTGCCCGATTTTGGATCAGAATGTGTGCTCTGCTGTGGCCCATTTCGGGAAGACATGCTCGTTGCGACGCTGTGGACACGTTGGTACAGTTTTGAACAGGGCCGTCCCGAAAAATTTAATTTCAGAGCCTTGTATCAAACTCTAAACATGAGTGGGACAAGATTAGAGAGGATATATTCGGTGTGTAGTGGTCTCAGTTACAACGGCAGAAACGAAACATCAAACAGATTGAATATGAATACTCTGAAAGCTACAAATGAAAGCCTATATAGAAAATATATACAAAGTACTTGGCCTAGCTCAGGAACCTCAAGATTTAGAGGTATGTGTGGTCGTACACAAACTGAATATCCAAACATACGATGAGTACAAATTTAAACCTAAATTCATATCCGTTAGTTACCCATGGCCAAAATTGCCATCTATACTGGAGCAATACGCTTCTCCATTATCAGAAAAAATCATATATTAGGTAGTTATAGGCTTCTTTTGGAACAACTTAAAATAATCAAGATTATAATATAATCATGATTATTTGATAAGTAGATAGATAACTGATTATGATTATCATTATTTAAGTTGTCTATAATTTTTATGTCTGAAATATAGCCCGCTTATACTTTAATTATAAGCTGCTAATAAATTATTCAAAGAGACCATATTGTTTTCTTGTGATAATCGTCGAGTCATAAAGACATAAACATCACGCAGCTGATTTCAGTTCGTTGCAAAACCTGAAAAAGGAACATCTCTAAGGCCCTACTTTAAAATACTGGAAAATTTTCGTGCTGAATTGAAATGCATCTTATAATATCCTCAACGAAAATCCTGCTAGAAAAAAACGATGCGCTCCGAATCATGCCTCTGTAACCGACCTGATCTGACCTGACGGCGTGATTAATCCCCGATTGGCTAGCTGGATCGTCCTCGCTGTCGAGGTGAGGTCCATACGGCCGGCCGGCCGGCCACGGCGACGGGAGGCGCGGACGACACCACGGTCCAGCGCTAGCAAGGCAGCGGGCACGTGAGAGGTGGGCGCGCTCGAGCCGAGGCGAGACGGCCAAATCATGGTGAGGTGAGCCCCAGGCGTGCAATGCCATCATGTGGCAACGTGAGTACGCCGCCGACGGTTTCACGAAAATTTGCTCAAAATCAGCTTCTCGAACCTGCACGGAAACGAAAAACTGCCGGCAGTTTCAATAGGTACGGACAAATTTGAGATATGCATTCTGCGGCGACTGGAGTTGAAATTTTAGCCTTCCACGAAATTGAATTGTAGTGTGATTGATGGCGTGTTTAGTTGATCTATAAATTCTAAAAAAATTACGAGGTATAAAAAGCTATAAAGTTGTTTGATTAGAATAACTATATATCTGCAACGAAACGATTTCATAAAGCTTAACAACCGAAAACAATGATTACATATCTCAATCAATAACAAATATAATAAACTAATGCGAACTGACGAAGGGATTCCGACAGTACAAATCGTGAAATTGTGGAATCTAAGGATAGTCAATTCTTACTCTGTACTAGTAAAAAAATTGTTACCATTGAAAAATCTAGTTTTATCCGATACTTGCTTAATTCATTAGCAAGCAGGTTGAAAAAACTAAATCAAACAAACACGATACTTACTACTATCTTCGTTTCTGAATGTAAGTGGCATTTTCTAGGTTCATCTATAGATCAATGAATCTAGACACATTGATTCATTAATCTATAGATAAATCTAGAAAATACTAGAATGACTTACATTCAGAAACGGAGGAAGTACTAATGATAATTTTGTTATGTGAGTGTTGCTAAGGATACGAGTGTTTGCAAAATCGGTCGCTGGCTACAACAGCTTCTAGATTGGTTAATATAGTAACGGATTCGATTTTACAAAACTAGGTTGGTCTATGGCTCACGGTCGACCGATGAAATAGATGAAAGCATCAAGCATGGCAATCAATCCGGGTACTTTTTTTTGGACCTAAATCAGATCAGATCGGATCAGATCTCGCATCCGCCATTG
>KE370885.1:810594-829870 GCA_000418225.1 Zizania latifolia
CACACACACACACCCAATGTCGTCTAACGTAACCCATGTGAATAACACGGGTTATTTATATTATGCATTTTGCATATATGTAAAACTGTTTATATATATAATTAATCTACACCATGGCCTCGATCTGAATGTCCAGAGATTACCACAATAATGGAGAAAAGGAGAAAAATATATTATCTGGTGAGTTGAAATTATAACGAAAGAAGTAAAGAACGACATATATAGTTTTAAATGAAATCAATTCTGTTTTTAAATTTAATTATTCCTGAACTTCGTAACTAATTGTGTTAGGGTCAGGGAGTTACTTTGTATTTATCAATTCTGAATTTAAATTAAGAAAAAAATGTCACATAAATAGCATTAGAATGATCAATTTTGTACTTGCTAATGTTGAATTTTAGACTATTAATAAAGTAAATTGCCTCGCTGTTAAATACTTTTAATTAACGCACAATTTACACTTACACAAAGTATGTAATACAATTAGCCTGTACAAATACACGGGTTAACAACTAGTTAACTTAACTACCATGGATCGATCGAGACTACTCTAATATACTGTGCGGGAAGATCAATCGCGATCATCCTGCGTGATGAGCCTAAGCGACGCCAAATAATTGGCTATGACGGTGGCGTGCTTCGCTAAAGCAACGATATCTAAGTAGAAATTCAAATCTAAAACAGATATAAAGTTGTGTAGAGCTTTTAAAAAAATATAAAACTAGTTTTTCTATATGTTTTCTCAAATAGGCGCTCACCTGCTCTACTTTAGAAAACTAAGAATCTATTACAGAACTTCAAATATAAAATAGATATAAAGTTGTACAGCTTAAAAATTATAGTACAATTTTTCTATATGTTTTCTGAAACAGGCTCATCTGCTCTACTTTTAAAAACTAAAAATATTAATGTTAAGTTCAGCTACATATGTTTTATCATGGTTAATTCCAACTCATGTCTCGTGGTCTCATCATGCTTCATGCACCCGCTTACTTGATGTGTGCATGCATGGAGTACGATAACCTTCAATTCGCGGATCGACGTCGCCATTATTATAACGGCTTAATCAATTAACCACATCACCGACGTGTAGCAGTACGATTTAAGGCGACGACGAAGCTTAGCAAGGCACGTCACTTGAGAACACGAACCAAACTCCACTCAAATATTAGCTACTAGCGCTTACACTACTTGCACATGTACAGCAACCAGATCTGAGCTATATTGATTAGCCACATGAACGACAGTTTAATCTACCAGCCGGCAGCCAGGCTGCATGAACTGATCGATCGATGAGATTGCTGCCATCGAGCTAAACTGGCACTGGAATCAAAATGGACGGGTACAATGATTGAAGCGAATTTCCACACTGATGAAACCGAGGACCACAGATGGCAGATGCCACGCATTGTTGCCAACTAACCTGAGGTTTTCTTAGAAAAAAAAAGGAAAAAAAAATACTAGCTTTCCAAATTCGAAGTGAAATCAGTTTTTCCCTCTAGATTTTTTTGTTCAGCATGTCGATGGTTGTAAGTGTTTGTGCGGTGATATGTGTATGTGCCTTTTTTTTTGAAAAAAAATATTTCTTTACCTCAGTCTACGTGTTTGCATTGAGATGAAGGGACTAAATCATTGTAGTGATCCGTTCTAAAATAAAAGTATTTCTAATTTATTTAGCGAAGAATAGCTTTAAGGTAAAAAGATTATGATACTCCTCATTGAATAAGAGTTGGTTAGAGCTAAAATATGAAAAGATAAACAAGGGATACTTGATCAGACAAAGAATACTATAAAAACAGTACCATAGAAGTGATTATATTTTAGAATAAAATTTAAATACTATGAGAATTTATATTTTGAAACAAAATAATTACGTGCAGCGGATGGGCAGGTCCACGCTTGGATGGCAACGGAATTAAATATAAAAAATAATGATATCTCCCATACTCCCATAGAGGGCAGGAGAAAAGCGTTCGCGATGGGCGTGCTGCCAGATCGAGCAACTAAACAAATTAACTGAGCCATCCATTTAATTATGAGACGACAGCATCATCATCAATTTGTTAACGTTAGTTAATTTCTAATTTCTTAATTAGACCGAATATATACATATATATCTGACGCTTAAGTTGGACCAAAACCGCACTATATATATGATACGATACTTTGATTCTTCGGTTGTGCCTGAAAAAAGAAGCATCTGACCTCCCATGTGTTTAGTGGCGGAATGATGGGGTTAAATACGGGCCACGCGCGCCTAAAAGGGCTTTAATTAGGTGCTTTGGCTAGGGGACATCCTGTTCTAGGATGGCCGCTTCGATCGTCTAGGTGAAATTGTCATGAGACTGATTTGGGTTCGGTCGAATTTATAAGTCCTGTTTGAAAGCTTCTAGCGGCTAAAGTTAGCCACATAATCTCTAACTCTCTTAAATATCTATTTTTCTAATTATAAAACTAAGTAACTATAAAATCTAAAAACAAATTAATATTTAATATTTACAAATTGAAAATAAAAAATTTTCTTTAAATTCTTATCAGCTAAATATTTAGCAGCTATTTCTCATAATATTAAGCTCCCAAGCAAGCCTGTAATCACGAAAGCTTGCCACTTTGAAGGATGTCCTCGTAGGATATGATAAGGTATTGCAATTGGTATTATCAAGATAAGGTATTGCAATTGGTATTATGTTTTTGTCCCCTCCTATATGTGGTGGAGTTATATATTTGCATAGTTGACGTGCTATATTTCCGTTGGATTCAAAACATTTCTTATAAACACACTAAACTTCGAGTGGAAATTTGTGTAGAACCCTAAACCCTTTAAACATAATATCTAATCTCTGAACTTTACGATATTGTTCTATATCCCCTTAAGTGATTTATATTTTAGACTTCCATCGATCATGCAACAGCCATTAGAAAAAAACCTGTCGTTTCCCTCTCGACAAAAAACTCATAGGAGTATTAGATTCGAAACATTCGATTCTCAAAAAATGAAAAATGTCATATCACCAACGCAGGGTATAAATATATTAGCGATTCAACCATTGTTCACTTGTGGCTTTTCATAACATGGAAGATATACACGCGTATCATCACTGCGCAGGGTCACCACGTGTGCACACTCGTGAGCGCTTGATTTGTTCGTGGGAATTTCGTGATTTTCCAACAACTGATGAAATGCTCTTATCATTACGATTTTCAGCTAATTCCTTAACTTTTGATGTGAGGTCTTCAACAAGTCGACATGCTCCTATTGCCCAAACTAGGATCCAAAATTGTATAACTAGATACTACTGTATACACTGAACTGATTCGGTAACCACAGTTTCAGATTAACCATCGGTCAACAATTAACAATAACTAATCAAATTATTATTAAATCAGACTGATAACGAGTTGTTCAACATGCAATTATGCAAATACTGTTTTTCAGCCGATAGTACGACTGTTGGATAAAAGGTACGTTGGCTGCCGCCACCGGAGAAGCCGATCCGACCATAAAGAAGGAGATTCACAACGGACAGAGTATTAAGATGTCACGACGACTTTCTTACGACGGGAATCGCATGCCACGAAGAGACATTACATAGTTCTTCATGGCACTAGCAAGCTACGATCTACGCATTTACCTTCCTAGGGCAATTGCTTCATTGTTCTACATTTTCTGAAGTACGCTTCAGTTTCTTGGTGTATATATTTAACACAATTTACTTCCTCGAAAGACGTATATATATTAATTTAACATGATTTTTAATATTATATTTTGATCATTTTTTACCTGCATCCCATAATATTGGGACCTAGGACCGGATTTGACGTTTCATAGTACAACGAATCTGGACAATAGCATTGTTCAGATTCGTTGTACTACGAAACGTCAAATCTAATTCTAGATTGTAATATTATGGGACAGAGGGAGAGGGAGTAGTAGTAATATACCTCAACCACTACGAAATTAGCATCATACGGCATTAATTTCATATACGAATCTCAATGGCAACAATCCAAGCAAGAGCCTTTTTGAAAAAAATTCAGTGTCGCTATGAATGGCAGCAATCCAAGAAAGGGTATTTTTTGCAAGTTGCAACCAATATGATAAAATCAGGATTGCTACATGGGTTTTCTTAAACGGAATTTTTCCACAAATCATTACAATTTGGTGGTCTAATCTGGACTGCATTGATCACATTAGGTTGCTCTAGCAGTCAAGCTAACATACTCTAACCACAACCACAGTTGATAGATAGGTTGGTAGGTGCATCCGTGTACCCCCGTGTGCCTACAATATGTTCAACTGGTTAAAAACAAAAAAAAATCAAATGTTCCTTTGAAGGAGGACAACTGGACAAGAATAAAATATTCTTGTATGTTTTTCCTGAGTCTAGTTTACCAAAGTAGGCCGGCTAAAAGCACCTAATTATATGCAAAATCATACAGCAACCAGGATTATTGAAATCTTTACAGAGCTGTTATCGGCAGCGATCGAACAAATGGTTACATGGTAATGGACTTGGTTTTATCGCTCTCAGCGTTTCGGTTTACGGTTATCGAACCAATTTTTATAAACCGTCGATCAACAAGATAATCGAAAACCATGTTAACTGAGCCTGAGCTCTCCTAGGCATGATATGACCTCGTTTTGCACCCTCGAAACAAATATCTGACCGATTTTAGTAATTCAAGTTTTTTTTGACTGAATTCCACATGAGTAAGTTGTTGCGCTACGAATCGAAAATACTTTCATAAAAAATGCCTTTATCTAGACGAGGGAAATATGCTTAATAAGAGCTGTAACCATTTTCCAGTCAAAGTGAAGAATGCAAAAGCCAAACAAGAAGAGAAAAAAGGAAAAAAAAGAGAGAAAATAATCCAGTTTAGATGAAGCCCAAAATACCAAACCAGTCTCGAAAGCCCACCAGATTTTAGGCTTCGATTGATCTTGGTTCTCGGTATGACAAATTTTTATTTTACCTTTTTCTTAAGTTGCAGAACTGTATATTTGTTCAATTTTTGTAAAAATATATTACTGTCGTCAAGAGGGAGGGCGTTTTTTTAAAAATTATCGTCCCAGTGGGTGATTTTTCGTGGCAATCGAGTGGTGACTCCTCAGTTGCCACATTTACATTTAGATATCTGCACGCTCAAATTTTATCCAGGGGCAGGCGCGAAAAAGAAAAAAATTGCAAAAAATCGTTCTTTACAAGGCCGATTTTTCAATAGCTGCACTCCCATAGAAGCAGATAATGGATTTCACTATGGACTACCCATGTTCTTACCCTTGTTGCACAATGGACAATGGCAAAAATTCACTTGAAATAATTAAAGCACTAATTCATGCAGTGCAGCTGAAGACATTCTTTTTGCAGTAAAATATGGAAGTTCAAAATGCTTTGAAAATTAAAGTTTTTATTTGGTTAACTCTTAGGAATAGCATTACGACTAAAGATAATTTAAACCGATAGAGGCTGGAAGGGAGGGGATCAGAAATGTCAATTCTGCCCTGCTAATGAGGCTACTGATCACCTTTTCTTCGTATGCCCTCTAGCTCTCTTTTTTATATGAAATGTTATTTAACTGTGCTTTTAACATTGGCCCTATTTTATAATGTCACTTATGGTTTTGGAGCATGGCTTCAGAGGTTTGACAAAGATTCAAAAAATGTTTGTGATGGTTGGTTTGCCAGCTGTTTTGGGGCAATTTGGAATGCTAGAAATGAGGCTTGTTTCAGGAATGAGCTTCCAAATTATCCTATTGAGCTTATTCATTCTATTTGCTATGATGCTATCTGATATCCTCCTGTGCTACATTGCATAGATTGGAGGCAGAGGAAAGAAGGCTGTTTTGGGGGTCAGATTGCTAAAACAAGTGGCAAGGGAGTTTTTTTGACTCTGGACATGAATGGCGACGTGGAACGGTACATTAGATGGATGTTAATGGTACATTTGGTTGAGCTACAGAAACCAATATCATTTTATAGATAGTATTTGTTTATGTTCAATTGCAGTGGGTTGATGATTTGTAAAATCTAGGTATGAATAACTTTTATTTAGCACTTTAAAAACTGATGTGGGTTGCTGTATACTAAGTAGTTTGGTTCGGCTTTTAGATTTTTAGACGAGAAACTGTGTGAAAAAAATCCCAACTAAACATACGCTAAGAGAAGGATAACTTCGTCATACCTGATGTCTAGGTCATGTCCTGGAGCTTGGAGCTGGGAATTTTAGATGTTTGTGTGCCTGTTGGTTTCTTTTCTTTGTGAGGAACTGAGGATGTCTTGCTGAGTAGGCGTATTATGTAATGTGATGCATCTTCAGATCTTGAGTTGGGATGTCATCTTAGTAATGGAAATGGGAGAGCACTAGTGCACTACCCTGTACCCAGTACCCTCTCTGTTTAAAAAACTAAAACGAAGCAATGAAGGGTCTTTTTGCAAAAAGCAGGATCGCTGACTCGCTGTCAATGGCAACAATCCAAGGAAAAACATTTTGGAAAAAAAATTCAGGGTCCAAGGAAGGGTCTTTTTGCAACCAATAGGATAAAATCACGATCGCTACCAGGGTTTTATTAAAAGAATATCCGACCGCTGACATTGATAGCGGCCAGGGTTCACGCCAGTTATGAAACTTTTGAAAATTTCGAAAAAAATCCTTATAGTTGTTTCGTGATGATTTCCAGTGATTTTGTCTTTAAAAATATTTAAATTTGAATTTGTTTTAAAATACAACCGGTAAAAATATTTTTTTTGTCTGTACTAATAGCCTGCCATTACTAGTATTTTGGTTTTTTATTTTTTTCCCTCCTCCTCCCTCGTCCTCGTCGACCTTCCTCCACCTCTTCTCCCGGAGGCGTCCACCACTTTTCGGCTGACAGATTTTGATTTCTACTCTCTGTTTTGACCTAATCCAGCGGCCTGGAGCCATGGATTTTGCATTTCAAGCTCCATTTTCACTGCCATAGAATAAACCAACAGTTCCATCTATCATCTAGGAGTATCGTCAGCCAATTGTTTCTGTACGCTTTTTTTGGGTGTTGCAAATGTTGATGTTATTTCATAATCTGATGCGTCCTAGAACACTCAGTCCATCAATGTTGATGCATAAAGAGAGAAGTACAGCAAGTCTTTGCAACGCAAGTTAGGTCTAACAAGATAACCTAGCTCATTCAAGACAAGAGATGAATCCTATTGTTATTGGAGCTTAGATTTTATTAAGGCTAACGCCCCTAGTAAGTACATGAAAGGGAGGTTTCTCAATGCTTTTCATCTATACTGAAAGTTGAGTACTTTCATGGACACTATGAAGATGAAAGCAAATAGGAGATTAAAACCAAGGACGGCCACAGCAGCTGCTTTCAATAAGGCCATCTCGAAGCCAAAGTACTGCAAAAGGAATGCTTTTATGGATTCACCGGTGTCCAGCATGCCATCCTGATCCCCATATTGCGATGTAAGTAGACCATTTAGGCTCCAGGCAACTGGGTTTGCCCAATAGTACCATCTCCACCACATAGGGATTCTCTGCAATTTATTTATATGCTCAACTCCTGCCAAAAATTTGTTACAAAAAATGTTTATTTTGAGGTGACCACTTACGGGATATGGGATCAGAAAGCCTGAGAAAATTGACCAAATTCCAATGAACATTGGTGAGATAACTGCAGCGATATCACAATTGGGTGACAAAGATATTGATACCATGCCATAATATGTGAAATAGAGAAATGAGGTGAATATGAAATATAGGAACCACAGGAACTTGGTTGATTCCCACTCATAGCTGCTGGCCATCCCATATAATATGAGACTGAACATCATGCTCTGGAGAAACACATATGGTATCTCAATCAAGAGCTGGAAACAATGAGAATATGTGTTTTAGCATGCTTACCAAATTGTCATGTTTTCGATAGAAAATGAGAAATATGATGCAACATTTGTGCTGATGTAATGGAGATTAAGGGACACATTGCATCGATAGCCAATTATCCATGAGTAGATGTGTTTGAATAGTATCTCCTTGTCATTGTCCAAGTTAGTAAGTTAGTTTGCTTACTTGTGCAACTGCATATGGAAAAGATGAGTACATCCAAGCAGCCTTCTCTCTATAAAAGGCTGCACGCTCGGCATCCACGACAGGTTGAACTGTCATTGTATTCTGTATACCGATGAAGAAAACAGCAGTCCACACCGATCCCATAGCATTGAACAGATCTTGCATTGTTGCTCTGAAAATACCAATACTCCATTTCAAAATATAACATTATCTGTTTCTTAAAATTGTAGTCAGAGCATTGAATGGCTTGTATTGGTTATCTTGTACATGATTCTAATGGCCAAAAAGACAAATGCTTGTATATAATAAACTTACACTCTGGAGCCAGTTTTCCAGTACACAGTTCCCAGCAATAGAGCTAAGATAATCGTGAAGAAAATTCTTGTGGCACTATACTGTGGATTGCACCAGTATGATCTATGCTGTTTCCACAGGCAAATCACTAATTGTGCCCAAAAACGCCGTGGATACCGAGTAGAGAAATGCAGATCCTCAGACCTGGGATTTGGCTCACTTAGTTGATGCACCAATCCTTTGGTTCTCCTGCAATGTTTTGTTAACATTAGCTATTTAGCTGTTATTTGTGGCCAAATTTCTGTTATAGGAATTGTTTGTTCATGCCGTTTCACCTATACATCTCTGAGTTCTTGTATATTTCAGCAAAGTTGATTCCAAGTATCTCCTCTTGTCCAGTAGTCGTCACCTCTAGCATCCATGTTGCTGGGTTATACCCCTTCTGTAGCTTTGCTCCAGTAATGGACTAAATGCAGAGGGAAACGGAGAGAAGAAAAACACAGTAACATTTAACGAAAAGAATATCCGGCTACCGAGTTTATGTGCATATATTTAAGAACAGTTTTCAAGGAATACCTGAAAATATTTGATAAGGTGGCTCGAATTTTCTCCTAATGGACCTACATATATTTCTTCTCCTCCTAGTTTCATAAGAAATAACTGCAAGGCATTTTTTATTTATGTAAGGTTGTCTTGATGCTATCGTAGTTACCATGATGTTACTTTTAAAGTGATTTACCTCATCAAAAGTTTCTAAGATATCAATGGTGGGTTGATGAATTGTGCAAACCACAATTCTTCCAGTGTTTACAGTGCTCCTGACAGTTTTCATCACTACAGCTGCAGTCCTCGCATCAAGTCCTGTTGTTGGTTCATCCATGAATATAATGGAGGGATTTGCAACAAGCTCAACAGCTATTGTTAATCTTTTACGCTGCCCTGTTGACAATCCAAAAAACCCAGGTAACCCTATGATTGCATCCTTCAGCGCTGTAAGTTGAACAGTTTCCATCACTTCTCTGATAAGCATCTGCACAAATGAGGATTGTTTCTGAGTGTACTATCTTAACCTTTGTTTAGTTACCGTAAGCTGGTACAGAATATACATGTAGAGTTCAAATTTGTCTCACTTTTCTTGTAGCATAATTGACGTCGGGAGGTAAACGTAGCCACGCAGAGTAAACTAAGGTTTCATATACCGTGACATAAGGGGAATGAATGCCATTTTGTTCACAGTATCCTAAAACTCTAGCAAATGTTTCTTGCTTTTTTGGATATCCTGATATTTTGATGCTTCCTTCGATATACCCACCAGTTTTTCTTCCTGCCAAAACATCCAAAAGTGTTGTCTTACCAGCTCCACTGACACCCATAAGTCCTGTAAGGACCCCTGGTCGGAATGCGCCAGTTAAACCATTTAGGAGTGTTAACCGGTCATCTGTAGCTGTTTGAGCTTTCAATTCCTAGGACAAATTTTGTGTGTGCCTGTTCAGGTTATCCTCAAGGAAGTTGAGCACAATACATACAAAAAAAGTTGAGTATATTACCGTTGGCATGTCTACAGAATACTTGATGTCTTCAAAAACTACTGCAAGAGGTGTAAATGGCAGGACCATATCATTTGCTCTGTTATTGTTGTTAGACTGACAAATGTCTGAAGGAACAGGCCTCAGAATTTCTGCATTAGTACTTGGTAGGAGTCAGTGAGGCCATTATATATATGCACAGTATTTCAGACTAATCTGTATCTAACCTGTCTTCATCTGGGAGCACCTGGAGTTCTTCTCATTTGACATTCCAATGGACCAGCCTGTCGCACTTGATTGTGTTTCCTCCACTGTCTTCTCCTGGAAGACCCCGTTCCCTCTACTGACAGCTGTTCATGGTTGTTCCAGAATTAAAGTTGCTAAATTAGTTGATGGTTGACTTGAGTCAGAAGCACACTTACGATCAAGGTAGGAAAGTGCAGGAGCAAATAGGCTGTTCAGAACAATAATGTAGAGAATCAGTACACTTATGCCAATCCATAACCAACAGGATTCAGGAAAAAGCCCACGACTTTTCATTACAGCTGCACCTATGGTGTCTCTTATTTGTTTGTTGATAATAACCTGTGAGATAGGATTGTTAGTCCCTATATAAGTGAAAAGAAATTCAATCATAACCCTATTATAGTTGTACTGCTGAATTTTGGGGTACAGTGTGGACTTACTTTCTTCCATTGCTTTCCCAGAAACTCATTTGCAGCTATGGCATTCATTGCATACATCATTGGTGAGGACCAATATCCCCAAATCCACCATTTTTTGATATTATCTGTGTTGAGGTCAAAGCAGTGGTTCATCAGAAATCATACACACACACACAAACACACACACACACACACACACACACACACACACACACTTTTTTTGAAAGTTTTCATAGAAATCATACTCCGGGACATGAAGAAAACACCAAGGGTTATTAACACAGAATTTGCTAGTGCAGTAAGGGTGTATGTAGTGACCATGTCTCTTCCAAGTGATGCTAAGAACCGAAAAAGCCCATAAGCCATCTGGCTAAATAGAGTAAATAATAATATTTGCTTGAACATCCTGGACATGTTGCAATCATCATCATCATCATCATCATCATCATCATTTGCATAGCAGTATACATTTTCATTCTTTAGATTTCATATCTGTGGAATGTCACCTTTCAATTGTAGGATCAAAACCAGAACCGTAGTAAGTCATTCCTGTCCAAACAACAGATTCGATGAGCGATATTGGAACTTTAAGCAAAAATGTTGGAAGTGCATATACCCATGTTGGGTAAAGGCGAAGATTTCTTTGCTTATGCAGCACAGGAAGCCTGAGAATGGTAAAGGCAAGCTCTTGGATCCCATAAAAGATGCAAGTTCCTAGGCCAAAATAGCATATTCCAAGGTACACTATTCTGTCTTCAATGGTGTCATGGTGCATCTCTGTTCGCAGGAATACAGTTGTCACTACCAAGGCTTGAAAAATGATGTGTGTCAAGAAAATACCTTCAAACTATCAGTAATGGGATAAAAATAGTTTTTAAAAGTTCATATGATTTTAAGATTTTTTATTCCATTCCAGAATTATTTTCTGGCTGAAAATTGAAATGCATGAATGCAGTTCTGATTTGTTTATCTATCTGAGCAGTCTTAGGATAACAAACAAATGGTGCATTTTGACATAGAATATTTTACAAAAAATATGCAAAACGGCAGCCTGAAAGAATTGACACTATCATGTTATGGGCTGTGGGCCAGAGCTTCCAGGCCTAGGCCAGACACATGAACAGTACCACGCGGCACTGTTCACGCAAATAATACCATGGGTACTGTAGTAGGTAGGATCAGGTTAGTTATTCCTTTAAAATAACATATTAGATTAGAGTTAGTTAAAGAGGTAAGTCTTATAGACTCTATAAATAGGACTGTATTCATCAAAGAATTTCAATAAAGAAAGAAGAAATCCAATCTTCCGTCTCAATGTTCTTCTCCTCAACCTAAGTCTACCTTTCATTCCTAATAGCCAATGATGTCCGGCTATCCTTTCGACGGTATTTATCCCGTCATGGATTCAAACCATGATAACTTGATATTAGAGTCACTCACCATGGCTTTTGGTGCTGATCTTAAAACTATGTAAGTTTTCTCCGTGTTATGATACACCATCTACTCTACCTAGCTATCAAGGAGGTACTCCATCAAGTGTTTGATGTTTATGATGCCAAGAAGAAGATCCACATCAAGCTAGAAGAGGGTTTGGCGACCCAAAATAGTCTTAGATTTATTTTTAGTTTTCACTAATGTATTAAGCTAAGATATAAAATGCTTGAGTCTTATTTGTGTTAGGTGTCGAATCAGGTTTAAGGTCGTCTTGTAGCTCGAGGACGAGCTGCTCAAAAGAAGGGATGTAGTGTCATGGGCTATGGGCTGTTACATTCTGGATAGATTAGAATCAGCCATTCATTCACAAAAAGGGTTCAAACACACATATACATCAAGGAGAGACGATCGGACCAATCCAATTGGCTTATACATCAAGGAGAGACGATCAGACCAATCCAATCGGCTTCACAAGCACAAAAATAACACAAGAACAAAAGGTAACAGATGCTACTACTACATACAACATAGATGAACACAACAATCTTAACATGGGCTAGGGCTGCCAGGCCTAGGCCCAACCACGTGAACAGTACCCGCGGGTACTGTAGCAGTTAGGATCTGGTTAGTTATTCCTTTAAAATAGCAGATTAGATTAGAGTTAGTTAAAGAGATAAGTCTTATAGGTTCTATAAATAGGGCTGTATTCATCAAGGAATCAATGAAGAAAGAAGAAGTCTAATCTTCCGTCTTAATGTTCTTCTCCCTAACCTAAGTCTACCTCTCATCCCTAACAGCCGATGTTGTCCGGCTATCCTCCCGGCAGTATTTATCCCGTCATGGATGCAAACCATGACAATCAACTGTGAAAAAAAGCGTTGCTGCATTTCTGATATGATGTCCACTGATTTCAGTGTAATTACTTGTAAACCTATTTATGAGTAGTCAAAACTTTGAAACTATACATAGGGCTGCAGATGCTTCTACACTTGGCTAGTTCATACGTACTTAGTCATGCAAGAGTTGTGAATTTTATGAACTGTAGGTTAGAGTTTTTATTGTCGTCTTTAAGGCGGTAGGCTATTTGTTTTAGTTTACTGAACAAAAAGGGTGTAGCTTTCAGTGATAAAATAGTATTGTAAGATGCAGAATTATTCTCTTTCCACTATTTCTAAACGAAATGTGAAACTAAATAAGAGAGCGGCAAACCTGGAGTAGCTTGAAAATATAAATAGATGAACATCGCTTCATCAAGAGATATTCCCTTGATAGGCAAGCTTTAAATAACCCCATATTGCTGGTACCATATTTCAAACATGTCAGAGCAGTGGGATGGTTCCTTTTCTTGTCAAAGGGGGTGCTGAGTTCAGCTTGTAATGCACTGCCAACATGGAATTCTGTAAATGCATCTGCAAATTCTTTAGCTGAGAAATAGCAGTACGGCACATCTTTTACCCAGTACTGCTCTTGGTCTCTTCTTGAAATTACCTATTATTGTGATGAATTTAAGGATCAGATAAAACAAAAATACTCTGTTGTCAAAACACAAGGCATATTTTGAGTGGGCACATAGATTAAGATGGTTATAAAATCAAGAGAATGATATGAGATCAATACCGTGCTATCCTTCTTAAATACCTAGGGGGTGGTTGGTTAGTGAGAGTGCTAAGTATAAATGTATAAATGTAGCGGAGAGTGTGTGAAGTATAGCTAGGAAAATAATTTTGCACGCAAGCCTTAGGGCATGCTTAAAGAATGAGCCTGGCTCTATCTTCTAGGTCCTCCATATTGCTAAGGGCTATGTGCAAAGGCAATAAATAAGCCAGCCCATAGAGTTGCCAGTTGCCACACAAATTGTGTAGAGAGGGAGGAGACAAGAGGGGATCGACTACTCGCAAAACATCGACACAGGTGCATGATACAACATACCATTATACCAAGATAATTGGAGGAAATGGGAAGAGGGAATAAAAACTTATGTTATGAACAATTTTTTTTGAAGTAAATCAGTAGGAGAGGCTCCTACTAAGATTTTCATTAAATTAAAATGCGAGAAATTACAGGGTGGGCAACGGAGGGAAAGGAAGATAGGAAGTGATTACAGAGCGGTTACAATGAGGAGAGGCAAAAGTGGATGGCCAGAGATTACAAGGAGTTCATCCAGAGGGATAAGTGGGTTTTAAGGGGGGCCGAGAAATGTTGAGCTTGGTTTGAGAGTTGAACCAGGAAAGTAGCCTTCCAGGCACTCAGAGACACCGGGTGGTTATCGAAGATAATGCAGTTTCTGTAAAGCCAAATGAACCAAGTGCCTACTAGGGTAATTTTCATGAAGAGTGTCTTGCCAAACCTATGCCTTGCTTGCCGAACCATATCATGCAGAGACAGCGAAAGATCTCATGATAATCCAAGCAGAGTCCAGCAGGCTCGGCTGAAGGGACAAGCAAAGAAGAGGTGCAATGAAGTCTCCTCAGTGCTGGCCTGACAAAGTAAGCAGTCATAGCTTGTTGTGTTGATGAGGATATGCTTTCTTTTAAGGATGTTCCTAGTGTTGAGTCTATCCAAATGAGCGGCCAGAAGAAGACTTTGAGCTTATTGGAACACTTGACGCGCCAAATCCATTTGAATACTCGATTAGTCTGAATGTGCTTGAATTGGTAGCTATAATAGCGCTGTGAGGAATAGATTGTGGAGTCCCAAATGAAGGACCAAACATCAGCTTCTGCATTATGAAAGGTCATTTGGTCGACAATGGCTCTGATCTGGCCATATTCTTGGAAGGCCTCTTGCGAGAGAGGAAGGTGAAAGAGCTAGGCCATGTCGATGCAATCAATGAAGCTTTGAGCAGTTATCTTTTTCTATCTGGCAAAGGAGAACAGTCTGGGAAATGCCAGTCTGAGAGGGATGTGATGCTAGTTATCATACCAAAAGGATGCAGTGGTGCCGGAGCCTAGGAGGGGTTTTGCAATAGCCCGAAAGAGGGTGGAAAGTTGCATGATATCCTTCCACCAACGCGAACCTTTTAGGGCTGCGAGGTGGGGAGTGGTATTACCATTGTCATATAGGGACAGATTAGCTTGACCTAAGGGGTATCCTACCTAGAGAAGAATTTGTGCAGATGTTTGAGTAGTAAAGCAATGTTCTGGCTCCGAAGGTTGTCTCAACTATTCTAGGACATATTTGTAGGTTGTCTCTCAGTGATATGAGGATCTAGGAAGTAGGAAGGCTCGTTGTTTAGACAACTCCATAAATATATCCTACAATAGCTACAACTAAGTCTAGCAATTAATCTAAACATTAATTTTTATTCCCCTCACCCCCTCTTCCTGTAACTTCCACCAATTTATATTGCATTACTGTATTGTATCTTGCTTCTGGCACCGATGTTTCACGAGTAGTCAATCCTCTCACGTTTCCTCCCTCTCTCCCCTCCACCTCAGCACAAAATCTACTTGAAACCCTATTATCGGCTCATGTATTGCCTTTGTGCTTGCCCATATATTTTGACAGAAGTTAGAGAAAACAATATGCCTTATGTTTTGGAAAGGACATAGTAACATATTAACCAGGGAACAGAAATATTGCTCCACTCATACATACCTCCTGTAAATAAGTAGCAACAGATTTTCTGTCTGGGCACTTGAAGCCCATCCATTCAAAGAACTCTTCTACATGTGCCCGGGGACCTTGATACACAATATGCCCATCCGATAGTAAGATGATGTCATCGAATGGCTCGTAAGTTTCTGGTGTAGGCTGAAGCAGTGAGATGAATGCAGTGCCTTCAAGGATATGGATGAATTGTTGAATAGCCTTGTCTATTTGGAGTGTTGTTGAACTATCCAAGCCATTGGAGATTTCATCCATGAATAGAACCTTGGCAGGTCCAACAAGCATCTCTCCTGTATAGAACCAACGGTCTGTTAGATGAAAATACTGGCGATTGTGATGCTATGCAAGTATGCATGAATGAACAATATTGTTTTGATTGTGAGTATGTAGAAGTTAAGTATTATTATGAGCAAGTCGCTACAATGTACGTTGCATATAAGATCATAAGATGGATTCTGGCATTACTTTTTCTTTGTATTGTTTTTGTTTTCTTTTCACATTTTCTTTACCACATCATTCCATTAAGGTGCTCAAGGTAGATACATGTTTTGTTTGGTAGGCATCTATGAGAGAACAAGGTTGCTTGATATGCTGGTTAAAAGTTCATTCCCATATTGCATGTAAGATCATAAGATGGATTCTAGCATTATTTATTTTTTCTTTGCTTTCTTTTCACATTTCCTCTATCACATCATTCTATTAAGGTGCTCAAGGTAGATGCATGTTTCATTTGTTAGACATCTATGAGAGAACAAAGCTGCTTGATATGCTGATTAAAAGTTCATAGCAGCGCATTTTTTACCTATTGTCACACGCTTCCTTTGCCCTCTAGATACACCTCGTATCATAGCATCACCAACCAGGATGTCTGCACATGTTTTGAGGCCCAAAATATGCATTATATCATGTGTTGCAATGATTTTGTTAAGGCCTATTGATTGCATCCTTGCTTGCAGAAGCATGAAATTGAAGAGAATGGGATCAATCTGTAGACCTTCATAATGTAGTCAGTGACAATTTTAGAATGGCCATTCAGTGATGATGCCTGTCCAAGTAGAAACTAATTAATCCATGATTGATGAAAGGTAATGATTTTCTAGTGAAGTGGTTTTCATAGTGTAGATCTTTTTTGGCCATTAGAATTGAGGTATAAAGGGTGCTTCAGAAAGTTGTGAAGGTTCTCTCTCAAGAAAGGAAGGTCTGAAGGTATGCAGTTCTTTATTTTTTAGTGTGACGCATGTATCCTTACTTTCATATATAGATCAATATATGTATCTGGATGTATGTTTGCAAGCTTTTCTCTCCTAACAAGCTCCATCAACAATTCTGCAGATGAGCAGCACATTTAACAATAACAATTCAATGGTTCATATGCAAGCATAACACAACCATTAGTGATTACCTCGGCATGTTCCTACTCCCTGACATCTAGCAGAAAAACATAGTGTCTCTCGAACAGTCATCTGTGCCATGTGCACATCATCCTGTCCGACATATGCTGCACATCTTTGTGGCATAAACTCATCCATCTTATGCCCATTGTAAGTAACTACCCCTGACATCTGTTTTCCATCTTATGTTAGTGCATGAGCGATTGAGCATGGCATATTTACAACATGCTATCTTTACCCACATGTTCCATGAGGCTTATTACCTTTAGTGTAGAATCAAGCTGTCCTGCTAAAGTTGATAATAAGGAAGTCTTACCAGAGCCTGGGAGTCCTAACAGCAATGCCATTCTGAAAAAAAGTAGCAACTGTGAATAGCAATGACATGGTTATTTGATTTAGATGTTATCGCTTTAAGGAACACATCTGGAGTACATGCAATGTCGGATGATCCCACTGACATCATTCAATATAGGGATCTTATCCTTCTTAGATGGAGTAATATGCAGGAAATTCAACATGTTCTACCCCAGTTGTTGAACATATATAGAACGGCAACATAAGAATATGCATACATTCAAAACTGCAATATAAGAATATGCATACATTCAGAACTGCAATCAGAAATGTAAAATATATAGTACCTCCATCTTGTTCATAAAGTAGTTTATTACTGTAGGAATTCCTCTCTTCCCCACATACGCTTCTGCATCTATGCTTAGGTTTTCAAATCGGACTTCGATTGTTTGGCTATTGATTCCGACGCTGCATAAAAAGATTCTTTGTGTTATACCATTATAAGTTTGATATTTTCATGTAGTGTTACTGTCTTTATTTTTCAACATCATAAATTGACCTGCACTTTTGAATTTTCACTGCCTATTATGCTCCTATATGTGAATAATGTAACACAACAGATTACTTACCGTTCTAGCCTCTCGTTGATTTTGGATAGGAACTTGTCATTGTCGTTCTCGGCCACCTTAAGAAGCCTCCCCATCAGGCACTTCCTCTCCTCTGATCCCATGCTTCTGACGTCAATTTCCCTCTCTTCGCCAGGTCCTCCTTCATTGAGAAGGCCACGGTTGATGCGAAGGGATGTGGGCAGCCTCTCTATGGCTGCCCATTTGCTATTGCTGCCATCTCCACTCCTCAGGTTTTCAGTTCTTGGTATCACCTTGATCTCCATGAGTAGCTCTGGAACAGTGCACTCTGGAATGCCTATGGCAATGGCTTCTTTTATAGAGACCATGGCAACAACCTCTGAATCCTTTTATAGGGGTGCCTGTCCACGAGAGTGAAATGAAACGGCTGTAGGGGATGGCCCGCCATTTGGCAATGCAGGTGTTTGGCTGGTGACCTGCATCTATGCACATATGATAAGATATGGTCCTCTCGAGTGCTTTCTGTGTCCGAAGAGGTTCAGAGGCTGCAGTGCCACGTCCTCTAGTTGGTGTATCTATAGATTTTCATCTGATGCAATGAGGAAGGCAGCCCGTGGGTTGTACAATACAAGGTGGGTGCAATGTGTAAGCCTAGCGTGCGGTCTTCTTCAGAGGAACGCTCCATCCCTGAGCTATATCAGCCTGCTATTATCATCCCTTTTCACTATACGACAATGGATCGTATCTAGATTTTGTTTTCGTTTTTTTCTCTGCATGATGTGCTTTCTCTTGGTGTGCATCTATCGACCAATATATATCTATTTATTAATTTGTACTACCTCCGTTTCTAAATGTAAGCCATTCTGATATTTTCTAGATTTATCTATAGATCAATGAATCTAGACACACATGTGTCTAGATTCATTGATCTATAGATGAATATAGAAAATGCCATGAATTACATTCAGAAACGGAGGGAGTATATGTTTTGTAACTGTAGCATTGTTGGCCTTGCCAAATTATTCGCTATGACGTGGTCTATGCAAGATGTGGTTAGGCACGGTGAGCACTGAGCAGGCGGCACGGGGCAATGTTAGGATCCTTTGCTTGGTCGCCAGAAGATATCTAGGCGTGCTACATCCATGTGCAACCTAGTTGCCCAGGTAAGTAGGCGTTTTTTTCTTCTGAAATTTATTTCGGTCGTCGGGAGCCGGGAGGTCGCATTGGGAAGGGGTTATTCAGTTCTTGTTCCCCAATCCATGACGAAATTTGTCTTACTTTTCTAAAGATGTCCACTTGTTTGCAATTCTGCATTGATGGTTGATACAATGATACTATGATTTTAATCATGGTAAATTAAAAAAAATCTAAATTTTGAATTAAAAAATTCCGTACGCACGATCCGAACAATTACTAAGTGGT
>KE370885.1:867300-877421 GCA_000418225.1 Zizania latifolia
GATACCAATCTAATCATATACTAAGGTATCTCTAGTTGCCATATATCTCTAACAGTCAGCTCCACTGATGCACAGATCATCTCGTGTTAGCAACTGATGAATGCAGTTTCTGTTGTCAGATGTGCTTCTTGTCGTCGTCATCTGTTCTGGAAGTTGAACTTCATGATGGCGAAGCCAAAGAGGGAAGCGAAGAGCAAGGCGAATGCGGCGACCACCGCGGCCACCCAGCCCAACCAACTGTGCTTGAAGCCGAAGTAGTCCTCCACGAAAACTTTAACAGAGGTCTGATCTTCCATCAGCGTCTCGTTATCACCAAACTGAGAGACTACCAGGCCATACAACGTCCATGCGACAGGGCACACCCAGCAATACCATCTCCACCAGATTGGAACTCTCTGAACGTCACCAGGCAAAACAGAAATCAGAAAGGAGGCGAGTTGATACTATAGGGTTTGTTTGTTTGATCTGTATATTCTTAAAGAAGTATATGTGAGCTATGAAGCTACTGTGAGCTGATAAAAACAAACGAATAAATATAACTTATATATGATATGATGTGTAATTACCGTATAACTTTATAGCTATATTCACTCGTAGTGAGTTAAGAATTATGAAATTAGATTCTATGAAACTTTCATTTTGTAATTTAAGAATTCGGTACTTTTCACAAATCTAGGTTGTTGGATCTAAGTTGTTTGTTTGAGCCTTTTGATTTTGAAACGAGAATCTGGTTAAAAAATCTCAAACACACACACACATGGAAGAACCGGCCAATTAAGCTGCTCACTTACAGGTCGGGGGATGATGAAACCAGAGAAAAGATTCCAGATCGCGTAGAATGTCGTTGAGACAATCGTGGCGATGTGGTAGTTCGGTGCGATGCCGACCGCCATCATGCCATAGTATGTGAAATACAGCAGCGTGAATTACATGAAGAAGAGGTACCAAAAGAATTTGGCAGCCGTCCACTCGAACGCAATCATCGCATACACTATGATTCCGTATAGTGTAGCCTGAGCCAGTGTGTATGGGAGTTCAATGACAACCTGGAAGAGAGAAATTAATCAGCATATGTCTTCCAAGAATGGAATGCAACAATCCTGTCATTACTAATATCCTCCCTCCAATTTCTTATATAGCCTTTCTGACTATTTGTATAAGTCATTTTTTCATTCTTAACTATTTTCTAAATATATTTTGTTTTTAAATTTCTATGTATTTTTTCATGTTTTCGTCCGTGTTTGTTCTTATGGATGCACCACACTCACAAATAAATAACTCATATTTTCTAAAATAGAATAAATGAGAGAAAATAAAGTCATTTAATTTGATTTCTTAATTGTTGCACATAATTTCAAAACAACTTGTATAAGGAATGATATGGAATAAGTCGGTTTAGTCGGGAAAAAGTCGTTTTAGAATCTGTAGTTATTTTTTAATCTTTTCTTCTATGCTAGCACTTGCTAAATAAATTTATCGATCTCACAAATAAACAATTTATTTTTTTCAAAACATAATAAGTTTGAGCTAACAGAGTAATTTAAGTTATTTTTTTAATTCTTGTGTAGAGTTCCGAAACGTGCGTGAATAAGTAACTAGGTAGAATCAGACACAGAAGAACTGTTCACCTGGCCAAATGCATACGGAAAAGCTGAGTACATGCCAGCAGCTCTCTCACGGTAAAAGACCGTCCGCTCCACAGCTACCACTGGCTGAACAGAAGTACAATTCATGACACCGATGAACAGCACCGCTGCATACATTGAACCCATGGCGTCGAACAAGTCTTGTGAACTCTCCCTGGACAAGAAGCAAGGAATGAATAAATGTTTTTGAAGGTAGACCCCTTTTCTTGCCCCGTGTAACATGGAATTACTTACACTTTTCTGCCAAGATCCCAGAAGATGGTACCGAAGAGAAGAGCACTGATGGTAGTGAAAAAGAACCGGATGGTGTTGTAAGGAGGGTTCCTCCAGTATGACAGGTTCTGCTTCCACAGGCAAGCCAGGCATTGCGTGAAGAAAGACTGAGAATACTTGGTAGGGAAATACAGGTCACTTGAACCCGGTGCTGGTTGGCTCAGTTCCTTTATCAAGGCCTTGTTCCTCCTGAAAAAGGTAGCAGCCCATGTTACATCGCCTATTGCAACAAATGCTTCGGAGAAAATAAAAGTAGGTTACTATTGAAATTGCCACGTTCATCGGTATGTCCACGAGCAGATCCAGTATCTCTGATCAATGGTGTTTTCACAAACATAGTCAACTAATGATCACGACTTTTAGTAAGACATTGAAGTCACTAGATAGACCGGACTACTGTCGTTGACGCTAAATTAGATAATGATATGTTGGCTAACCGATAAGTCACTATTGTCCTACGCATTGGATCTGCCCCTGGTATGTCTGTAGTAACTTGCAGTCATCCCTTCTGTTGAATAATCTACACTGTTCATACTATGTTACCTGTAGCACACCTACAATTTTGATCTAGTAATCAATTTTACTTATTTTCTACTGTTACGCTTGGGTAGTTGTTTTGTTTTGTTGACCACCTAATGTGATACCAAAGACGAAGCGACCATTAGGATTGGAAGAAAGTTACTCACTGGTAAAGTTCAGACTTCCTGTACAAGTCACTAAAATCAACACCAAGTATCTGTTCTTGACTGATTGTTGAAACTTCCAGCATCCATGTTGCTGGGTTATAGCTATCTTTTATTTTGCTGACCCCTTGAATACCCTGGAAGGTACAAAAGATATGATCATATCAGTAATTTTGAAGAAATTTCGTTGAGGTGTGTTACAATTCTTGCATTACCGCTTACCTCAAAATACTTGATCAGCTCTGAAGAATTATGGCCTAATGGACCAGCATAGATCTCTTGTCCACCTCGCTTCATCAGGAAAAGCTGCAAGCATTAATATAATATATTTTAGAAATCATTCAGGTAGTTTAGAAACCATCAACAATCAATCGACTTTAGGGATTTCAGTGATCCATCATAATTATCCAGAGAGCAACTAGCACAGATCTCTAAGGTTGAGCCACACTCACCTCATCGAATGCTTCAAATATGTCAATGCTAGGCTGATGAATTGTGCACACCACGGTTCTACCAGTATCAACAGTGTTCCTCACTGTCCTCATCACAATTGCAGCTGCTCGTGCATCAAGGCCCGAGGTTGGCTCGTCCATGAATATAATCGAAGGGTTTGCAACGAGTTCCACAGCAATTGTCAGCCTCTTCCTCTGCTCAGTTGACAGGCCATTCACACCAGGAAGTCCAACCAAAGCATCTCTCAGCGACTTGAGCTCCACAAGCTCCATCACCTCATCAATGAACATCTGCATACACAAAGATAAGCAACTATCTATCTATCCGGCTCTCTTCTAGACAGCTTATAACTAAAAAAAATCATAAGTTATCTAGAAGATAAAATTTATTATTTAGAAAGTCATAAGCTCATGTTAGATCCTATTGGTGGAAAAACTCTTGTTTTAAGGTTTTCTAAAGTTATTTGGATCTTCCCTTCACCTAATGTCAAAAATTCCATTACAGTATACAAATAATAAACTCAGATTTTAGAAGTCGTTTAGGATAGAACAAATAGCTTCTTAGAGCTATTTTTACATCATCCTATTTGAATTGTTAAACTTAACCAAACTTATAAATAAGCGAAATCTGTATAGAATGTGACATATATCAACTAAAAAAGGATAAAAGTAATTTTGTTCGACGGACCTTTCTCCTGTTTGAATCAACATCATCGGGAAGACGGAGCCATGCTGAGAAAATAAGAGACTCGTACACTGTGACCTGCGGCGAGTGGATGTCGTTCTGTTCACAGTACCCTGATACACGTGCGAAAGTCTCTTGTTTCTTGGGATACCCCGAAATGTCGATGCTCCCTTCAATGTACCCACCAGTCTTTCTCCCGGCCAACACATCCATCAGAGTAGTCTTGCCTGCACCACTGACGCCCATTAGGGCGGTCAGTACTCCTGGCCTGAATGAGCCACTAACACCTTTGAGGAGCTCCAGTCGGTCCTGAGCTACGCCTTGTGCTTTCATTTCCTGAGATGAATTTCACACCCAAGGTTACAAAATGCAAACCAATGATCCATGGTGTTTAGGTGTGGGCAGTCAGTTTCTAACAACTTCAGTTTTAATAAAAGATAAATTTTAAGGTACATCAAATTAATAAGAACTGTTTATTTTTAGAGATTTAATGGCTATAATTAAAAGATATCGATGTCTTACCTCGTAGGAAGTAATAAATCACCATATCTAACAGTCAAGATTAAAAAAATCGACGTCTTACTTTTTAGGAGATTAATTCTATCTTACCGTAAAAGAGCCATAAAAAATACAAATCCAACAATGTGCTAGAATAAATAAAACCATAATAATTCGGTTTGGTTTTAACCGAGATAGTTGTGACCACTTTTTCAAAGTTATTTAGTAAGCTAGATAACGTTAAAATTTATCACAATTCAATATATTAACTTATCAAGATAACACGTTCTTGGGTTATTTCAGTTGTCGGTTTTTTAGTCTGAAAACTGAACCACAAACCGAAAACAAAAAACTTAATTTAATTAAAATAAAAACTAAATATAAAAAACAAAAAATGTTTAAAGTTTGGTTTGGTGCGGTTCGGTTTCTAATTTATTTCCGCTCACCCTACCGATATTGGTAGGCGATTTTTCTATATTTTACCTGTGGCATGTCAACCGAGTATCTCACGTCGTCAAAGGTGAGTGAGAGCGGGGTGAACGAGAGAACCATCCCTCTTTCCCCCGTATTGTTGGCAACTCTTGCGTCATTTCCGGTGCCATTTCCTGCTGTTCGACGAGCGCTTCCGGATGACAAGCGGTCGTCACCCGAAACCTCACCGTTCAGGTTGGTTTGCTTCTCCTTCAGGTCCTCCTCTGATACCGACGGGCGGCAACTTCCATATGCTGGCAGTGGCAAATCAGATGATGAGACCCTTCTCATGTTTAGACACTGACAAGTGACAACTCTAAGAGCAAGAGCAAACTGCTGGTTGCAGAAGTTCGGTTCTCGGCGCGGAAGCAATTTGCTTGGCTTTACATCCATCCCAGGGTATCATTTCTAATACATCTGTTGGACAAGCTCGTACACATTGAGTGCATCCTATACATGTATCATAAATTTTTACGGAATGTGACATTGGATCTATAAATTTTCCTTTTCAACAAAAAAATTTTCGATACTCACGCCTGAGAAAAGTGAGGGCAAGAGTGAAGAGAGCATTGAAGAGCATGGTGAATCCAAGCAATGCACCAAAGCCAATCCAATACCACTTGGCTTCAGGGAACATTCCACGAGACTCGAGGACTTGCACGCCGAGGGTCTGATTCGAGGCGGTGCTGTTCAAGATTTTGTCCCAGCTGTGCCCTAGGAACTCATTCACTGAGATGGCATTCTGTGCGTACATCAGTGGGGAGATCCAGTAGCCCCAGATCCACTATTTCTTTACCTTTTCTGCAAGCCAAACAGAGCAGGACACTTAGCTTGTGACAGAGCTACATATCAGGCACTATTCAGCAAGAGATCAGCGAGCACTTACCCCTTGCTAGAACAAATCCGCCCAACACCATAAAAATCAGCAACGAGAATGACGCGAAGACATTTGCGATGATCATGTTCCTTCCTACCCCGCCGATGAATCGGAAAAGTGACGAAGCCATCTGATTGATTGCTAACATAAGCAAATACTGCTTGAAGAACCTGGGGTAAACAAAGACAAGTACTCTAAGAACATCGCGGGATGGGAGTACATTATTCACAGTAAAAGATAGCTGATTATGCACATCTGCAAAATAAGATAAGTTGTCAAGAAATCTCACCTCCCCGCACTTGAGTCGAACCCGATGACGTAGTATGTTATGAACACATAGCCACTGACCTCGATCAACGTGATTGGCATCTTCAGAATCCACGAGGGTATAGTGTACGACCATGCTGGATAAAAAAGAAGGTCCCTCTGCTTGAAGAACATAGGCAGCTTGAAGACGGTGAGCGCGAGCTCTGAGAAGGCATTGTACATGATCATTATCACGCCAAAGAAGAGCACGCCCATATAGATGGTCCCGCTTGTCACGGAGTTACGGTGCATCTTCGTACGGAAGAAGATTGACACTGAAATGAGCGACATCAGCACCACCTGTAACAACAAAGCAACATAGAGTCAGCCATGCTACTGCTACTGTTTTATTTACTTGCTCTGTCAAGAATAAAAAAGTCAAACAACTTATAATATGGAACGGTTGGCCTAGGTGCATAACAGCTAACCCTCTTGTTTTAGAAACCGGCAATTCAACTACCTTGAAGGTTCTGAATATGTAGACGAAAGAGTTCCTCTTCATGAGGAGAATCTCCCTGTCAATGTTTGCCATGAGCAGATCCTTGCCACTGGCGCCATACCTTGTGGTGGCCAGCGCAGCAGGATGGCTCTTGCTCTTGTCGTACGGGACAGCGAGCTCGTTCGCCAAAGCTCTCCCTGTGTGGAACGACGGGAATGCGCTCGCGAATTTCTTGACTGGCACAAACCTGTAGCGCTCGTCACGTCTCGCCCAGTACTGCCCTTGATCTTTCTTAGAAGTTACCTGCTCAGCTTTAGTTTGCACAAACATGTTACCGAGAGGAATATTTGATGATTTAATACTTCTAAAAAATAACTTCGATTATTTATCACTTTGATCTACAATCATCTCTTAGATAGTCTCACTTGTTATTCACACAAGCGGCAAATCCTTAAATCTCCCCTACCGAGAAGGAGGTGATAATGTAACACACGCACGCGTACCTCTTGCAAGAAGTCAGCAACGCCCTTCCGCTCAGGACACCTGAACCCCATGGACTCGAAGAATTCAAGCACATCCTCTCTGGGGTCCTGGTACACAACCTGGCCGTCAGAGAGGAGGATGATATCGTCGAACAGGTTGTAGGTCTCAGGCGCCGGCTGCAGCAACAGCCGTGCCGCCGAGGATGTGGACGGACTGCCGAAGCGAGTTCACTATCTGGAATGTAGTGGAGCTGTCGAGCCCAGTCGAGATCTCGTCCATGAAGAGCGCCCTCGCTGGCCCAACCAGCATCTCACCTACAGCACATAGATCGAAACAGGAACGTTAGTTCACATTGATGTTCGTTAATAGCCGCTAGTCCTCGACTGGAATGGTTCTGGAGTCCTTCTTTTACCAGTAGTGAGACGCTTTCTCTGCCCGCCGGAGATGCCCCTCCGCAACTCGTCCCCAACCATAGTGTCAGCGCATATCTCCAGTCCTATTATCTGATATTAACAAAGAAAATTGCAGGGAGTACTTGTGGATAATTTCACCTCAAACTAGCTCGTTGAAGCTTAAAAGGGGCACGAACCTTCAGTATGTAGTCGGTGATCACGTTTGCCTCCTGTCCACCGATTGCAGCCGCCTAAACACGTCGGCAAGAAATTTCTTGGTTAGTTTTCGTCTCTGAGAAACGAAAGAGGGGACACAAAAAATCGTGTTGATCGATCTCGGGTTCCTAAATGCATGCTTGCCTTCATGAATGCGTCGATATCAGCATCAGGCTTGATATTCGCCGCCTTCTCTCGCCTCGCCAGCTCGATCAACGTATCTGACGACATAGCAGAAACGAAAAGGTAAAACTTTGTCACGAGCATGTAGATCCAGCCAGGCAATAGTCACGCAGAATCCGCAAGAAGTAACATAACTGCAGGATGTAGTAATTTTTACAAAAACTCTGCTACAGTACGCCCGTTACCTTTTAAGAGGTAATACTTAAGATTAATCTGGATCATTAATTTTAGTTATGATTAAAAATAAACTAAAATTAAAAATACTTGGTAACCGACAGATAATTGAAAAGTCAGCGTAGAAAAATAGAAAATATGTGCAGAAAAATAGAAAGTTAACATAGAAAATTAGAAAGTCTGCACAGAAAAATTAAAGGAGGTAAGAGATCACCATCTTTAATCCTAGCCATTAAATCAAAATAAATAGATGGTCCACAATATTTCTGGTGTACCATAAAATTTACCTTTTTATAATTTATTTCTTTTTAAAAACTTATTTTATAAATAGATCCCTAAAAAACTTATTTTAGGAATAGACCCGAAGCTCAACACCAGAGCGATTGACGCCAAGCATTAACAGCGCTTTAGTACAAACTGGATTACATCTTATTGTGAGCAGTTGCCCAGCTAAGGACTGGATTTTTTTTTGGTGATGGAACGTGATGAAAAGTGAGAAAAAAAGACTCCTTTCGAGGATCGAAACTAGGTTAAGCGAGCAACCTGTGGAAATATGAACCACCGCACTACAACAATGTATCTGTTCAAAATAATAAGTAAAACAATTTGAGCTAAAGCAACCTTAGCGCCAGTCGTATTGGCGCTGAGCTCCCTCACCACGTCAACTCCGCTAGCCAGCACTGCAGAGAGGTTAGCGCTAGTGACCCTAGCGCTAAGCTGTTAATGTTAGACGCTAATGGCTCTGGCGCTAAGTTTCGAGTCTTTTCTTGAAATAAGTTTTTCTAGGAGTCTATTTGTGAAATAAGTTTTTTAAAAGGAATAAGTCTACATAACCCCCTCACGTATTGTTGGTTGATTACTTAACCCTCTGACTTAATAAACTATGTGTTTAACCCTCTAAACTTTTAAATACCGTTTACTTAACCCCCTAAGGTGGTTTTGCAAAGTGATTTTGCCCTGCTGACATGTCACGTCGGACAAGATTGCTTTTTTTTTGTTCTTCCTTATGTCCTTGTCCTCATCTCCTTGATGCTAACGCTACAACTACAAGGTGTGGAGATTCACCTTCAACTCAGACTGTAATCGAATGGTCTACTCCCTGTCATCAGCTCGTTATTTGTCTAGCCGAAGAGAGAGGAAGGGAGAGAGGAGACGTCGGAGTGAACGAGACACTGATAGAGTAAATGAGAAGTCTAGTGGGCATGGCTGTTAGTTTTTTATACAGACTTATATGATCAATGTGGTAATCTTGTCTAACATGACGCGTCAGCAAGGCAAAACCACTTTGCAAAACCACCTTAAGGGTTAAGTAAACGGTATTTAAAAAGTTAGGGGGTTAAACACATGATTTATTAAGTCAGGGGTTAAGTAATCAATTAATAATGTGAGGGTTATACAGACTCGTTCCTTTTAAAAATAACTAAATTTTAAAAATTAGGGATGCTTACCAAAGCGACTGCCAACGCCCTGGCAGCGGGCAGAGAACGCCGGTGTCTCCCTGACGGTTATCTCCCCTATGTGGAGGTCGTGCTGGCTGATGTACGCCGCCGTCCTCTCCGGCACGAACTCCTCCATTTCGTGCCCGTTGTAGGTCACCTTGCCAGAAACCTGCACATTGCAGATCCCATTACGAGTTTACGACGCAATGTGTGTACGGCTGTGATCTGTATGCATGAATGCATCTCTTTTTGCCGGATAATAAGTAGGGATGCCTATGCGGGGACTCTATTAGGCCACTTTTTTGAAGTCAGTAACGCCGTATTCGTAGGTGTTTTATCTCTTGCTATCGCTTATAATAAGACGTCCTGTTTTCTTGGCTACCCATTTTGCACTAAAGATTTGATTTGATGATATGCTGAAACGCTGCGCCGCTGTGGGATGCTTTGCTTTTGGAAGGCGCCTGAAATTGTTGCCAAAGAAGTTGTTTTTCTACAAACCTTGAGGTCTTTGTCGAGCCTCCCGGCCAGCGCGAGCAGCAAGGTAGTCTTGCCTGACCCAGGTGGCCCTAACAGCAGAGCCATCCTACAGAGACGAAGAGAACGTGAGGTGGAAGAAGTCAAGGAATCGAATTCCAAAAGACCCGGGGGTTAATTAACGGTTAATTAACAACGGCTGATCCAGCTTCCAGTAGGAGATAAACATTGCTCCAGATCGCATCTTTTCCTCTCTGTTTTTTTTGTAAACAACGTGTGAAAAGTAAGTGTCAGAGAGATGTTCTTGACCTACGGGGCTTGATGATGCCGCTGACGTCGTGGAGGATGGGCATAGTTTGCTTCCGGTTGGGCAGAAGATGAAGCGCGTTGCCGGCTTCCTCGAGCGTGTTGATGATGGAGTTGAGGACGG
>KE370885.1:877778-900366 GCA_000418225.1 Zizania latifolia
TACGTGGGCAGCTTCTCCAGCGCCGCCCACCGCAGCGCCTCCTCGTCGTCCTCCTCCCTCGACGACCGGAACACGTCGTCCCCTCGGCGCCACATGGACCCGCTCTCCCTCATGCTCGCCACCCTCTGGATCTCCCCCACCGCCGCGTCCATCTCCGCACACTCCGCTCTCAACGCCGCGCCCCAATGCCGACCTCCACCCCTACCACCGCCGCCGCCGCGCAGGGGCTATCCCTGCTGTGTTCTCGCAGCGATTCCTCGCAGTCTGTCCCCGCACCGGGCTTTGCAGAGCACGCGGGAGTCCAGGGGTTTTGTAGAGGGGTGGGAGACCGTTGCGAGTTGCGACGGAAGCAAGATGGCTCTCAGTTATTTTTTTATGGGAATGACTACTGTCCGAACGGAGTGAAAAAATTGGACGGTTAATCTGATCATTGGATTACGCACATCAACATAAAACAACGCTTTGTTGGAAGTGGACTACCCTCCGCGTGTTGAGCTATCTAGGCTAGTGGGCTAATGTTTCACTGAGAGCATTCGTCTTCAAGTGACGAAATGTTTATTCCCAATAAGTAAAACATTTGAAATAAAAAGAGCGAAAAGCATTTAAAATAACACGGTGAAATATTTTGCTCTCACGTATGAAACATTGAGTTCCAACTATTGTAACAGGTGAAATATTCATCTTCAACTACTGAAATATTTATCTTTAACTGATGAAATATTTATCTACTGGTGAAACATTTGTTTTCAATAGATGAAACATTCAAAATAAAAAGACTGCAAAATATTTGAAATAAAAGGATAAAACATTTAAAATAAAAGAATAAAACATTTAAAATAAAATGGTGAAACATTTTGTTCTCACGTATGAAATATTGAGTTCTAACCACTGTAACAGGTGAAACATTCATTTTTAATTGATGAAACATTCGAGTGAAACAATATTTATAAGATGAAATATTATCAAATTATTTTTTCTCCTGACACATCAATTTTTCCTACCAAGCTACCTCTGCTCATAGTTAGGTTCAACGTTAGCAATTAAAGCAAGCAATACGTGTCCATTTGCCATCGCTTTTGCTGCTTCCAGACTACACGTTAGCTGTTGTAACCTTCATGCATGGCAGATATTTGATGGATCCAGCGGTGGAGCGAGCGTCCGAAGAATCACGCCATATCGGATGCCTGTTCGTGAGCGTTACCCTTTTTTCACTTCGTATTTTTCTCTGTAACTTTGTTAGGTGTCTGAGGTAATGTTTGGTTTCTTGAACCAAATTTATTTAAGATGGTTTAGTATAACTTCAAAGAACAAGCCTATTTTGTTGGATGTAGTGCACGAAACCGTTTAGAATGAGTTGGTTCAGATTCTCGAAATATTCCTTTCAGATACTGAACCATTTCGTATGGCAAAATAAGCGAATGATCCGTCCAGGTTGTATTAACTACGCTAATAATCTATGATTAGTTAAGATTAGTGGTTATTAAGTATTTTTAGTTAAAAATTAATTATAATTAGATGTTATTAGTCGTAACTAGCTATTATTATGGGTATTTTATGATGAATAGTGATAGCTTAAGTTATCATTAATAATAATTAATCAAGATCAATACTAATTAACATAGTTTATTGATAGTTACAAATATAAAAAAATATTATTATGGAAAATTAATTAAGTTATACATAGATATAATATATACTTCTAAACAAATAAACACATGTATGTATCGTCCCATACAGCCAACCAAATACATTCATGTATCATCTCATACATCCATCCAAACAATCTACTTGTACCACTCCATTCAGGATCATCTCATCCCGAATCAATCCATCCAGGACGATCTCATACCGTTCAGCTTCATTCAACGAAACAAACACTACCTAATATATCAGTGATAAAGTAACTCTATAATTGACTATAGAGAAATATCTTAACCAGGGGATGCGTGTTTGTGGGAGCATAGGCGGAGCCAAGAAGTGTGGAGTAGGGATGACAATGGCCTCGTTTCCCGGTCTTCAACGGGGATTTTCTCCATTAGAGGACCGGGATGGAAAAAACTTATCCCCGTGGGGGAATAAATAGGGGCAATCCACTCCTCATCAGGTGAAGTGGGGACGAAGATGTTCTCCTACTCTCTATCCTCGTTCCCCGTTAGTATACCCACGAAGCTAACATGTAGACCTATGTTCTCTAGTAAATAAGAGGAAAAAGAAAAACCCTAACGTCTGTTCCCTAATCCCATCCTGGGCTCCCAGCTCCCGAGTCCCCATTGCTACCTTCGCTATACTAGTCTCCTTCCTGGATCTCCACTACCGCCCAGGATTAGCTGTGCCCCGTTGGCCACCGCTCGACCATGCCCCGCCGTGACCCGGCACTCGACCACGCCCCATCACGCCCCGGCGCTCGATCATGCCCAGCTGTGCCCAAATTTAAGATAGTTGGAGTTAGAAAAATCAAAAGTAAACTTATTTTAGGAAGGGAGCTGAGATAGTTGCAAAGCCGGCCTGATTGATTGCTATTTGCGAATAAAAGGTAGATAAAGAGGTAAAAATAAAGTTTTTTGAGATAAAATTAAAAGGATAAGAATAAAATCGATTTGGTGCACCTTCAGGTAGAGGTAGGCCTGCAGCTTGCAGAGTGGGCATGACATGTACTTGCCGGGCAATCATCTGACTGTGGAATGATGGAGCTATTGTACGGTGACCAGGGTTTTCTAAAGTAATTAACCAGAGTGGTTAACTAATTTCTGACGTTCTTGTTTGTTTGTGGACAATTATTGGTAATTAGATAGATGATCTTAAATAACCACGTCATGAGTTACCCCCTTTAAATGGTTCGGAAACTTTAGTGGTGACTGGTGAAGCTGTCCGATTTTCTAACATCACAGCTGCTGTGCACGGACGAATCGCTCTTCGTCTCTTCGAGTACCTTTGAAATCAAGTTCCAACTTTCAATGTGGATTACCCCGCTTAAATTTTGGCCTCGCTTCGACGCACATGTTCAAATGAACAGAACGTGGCCACCAAGCATACTTTCACGTCTCCAGACTGCTGCTCTTCTTGAACTGATCAAAAAAGTTCATTCAGTTTTTCCGAGAGAGATTTGCTCTCCTATCCACAGACATATATATGCATGTATGTATTGTACGTGTGTGTGTGTGTGTATATATATATATATTCAAAATACAAATAGGTATCTCGATGGCATGTAAGACCAAAACCAACATACTTATGCCCATATAAACAGTACAATCTTGATAAATTACGATTTTATTATAGTATATTGTCATTTTTATTTTCAATGCTTATAATGAATTATGAATGTGTACAGTTACACCTAGGGTTATCGAACCGTGGCAATCAAAATGGTTATCATAGTTTTTTATCATCTCGTTGGCCGGTGGTCGATCAAATTTAAGTTTTGACTAATAAGCACAATAACCAATCGGTCATCTGATCAACGGCTGTAACCAGTCATCTGTCCTAGTTGCGCCACTTTCTATGTCATAACTCAGCCCTTGTGTACTGTTTTCTCGGGTGCCTTAAATCTTCAGCAGATTTCGCAAGTGGCCTGGTTAGTATTGGCCAAGAGTCCCAGGAATCTCCATACCTCGCACCCAAGCTAAGTACTGTACGGTCGTGAAAGCCACGCGTGCTGATCACACAGCCATGGACTTAACGCCCTGCTAACACCGCTGCTCCTAGCCATGGACTTAACGTCGTGCCTGTCACAGACTAGGCACGGCACAAAGCACGTTTAGTTATGCCGTGTCAGTACAATGGCATTGTTGGCCTAACACTACTATAGGACACGTTATTAGTATCAATTAAAAACCTTCCTTTGATCCCGATTTTTGATTCAGTATTATCTATTTAGGATTAAAGGGTGACACATTAGTACCGGTTATTCAGCCGGTACTAATACACTCATCTAGTCCTGGGTGGGGATCCCAACTAGGACTAATTACCCATGAATTAGTACCGACTGAGACGCACAACCGGTACTAAAATCTATAACTTTAGTACTGACTTGGCTTCTCAGCCGGTACTAAATACACAGTTTTTTAATTGTTGTCTACTGTGATTTTAGTTAACTAGCTAGTAAAGATTAACATTATTTTAATTTTAATTATTTACGCTAAATTCTCGTCCGTTGATAGATTGGTAAAGTTAATTTACGCTACTATGGTAAAGTTTAATTTATTTTTTCTATCTGATATAGACTAGTAAAGTTTAATTCAATTTATGTTGTTTCTTCATTTAATTTGTATCATACGTAATTTTTATTTCATTTCACACAGCAAAAGAAGATAACACAGTATAAAAGTTATCACTTTATATATATAATAGTGAATGTATTTACACACACACACATATATATATACTATATACTACTCGTGTCGCGGTTGTTCTATGCCGAGCCGCCACTGTGGACGTCGCTGCCGTTGTCGTCGCTACCGGTGCCATCGCCGTCGTCATTGTCGCCGGTGTCGCTGCCGGTGTCATCACCACTGTCGTTGCCGTCGCTGATGTCCTGCCAAGGAGCGCTGTCGACAGCGAAGTCCGACATTGCGTCGGCGCTAGTAGCACAGGCATCTGAACAGGCGAAGTCTTGCTCCACCAAATTTCTAGCCCAGACGGCGTCGTCTTTGACCTAGAGGACCCTAGCATCCTCCGAACCCTCCTCGGCCAACATGACTCGCGCAATATACGAGTCGTTCGTAGTTGTCGAGAAGTCCTTCTCGGACATCCACGTCCACGAAGACGATGTGGAGCGAGACGATATGACTGAACACAGAAACAAAACGTAAGACAAACAAAATATAGGGCTAAAGACGAACAACATGAACAAAACGAAAGCGGAAGAACAACAAACGGCAAATCGGCAAAGAATAAGATGGTGTGAAAGTAGTACATAAAACAACAGAGTACATGGCCCTCCTTATATAGTCGTGTCTTTAGTACCGATTGCGAAGATAAACCGGTACTAAAATGCTACGGGCTCAGGTCCCGAATAGACGCAGGCGTGAAACTTTCGCCTTTTAATACCGGTTGACATTATAAACCGATACTAAATATGGATGGGCACAGATACTAAATTGGAACCGGTACTAAAGTTTAACGGGTGTTCCGAGCAGAGACGGGCGTGAAACCTCATTACAGACGCGAGTGATTGTAACGATCATCACCGTATAAAGTTTTTAGATTTCCTTTTCCGAACTAAAATTTGTAAAATAAACTTAAATTTCACTTGTGATGATCACGTACACCACATTTCACAGAATCAACAGACTTCATTAAGTTAAATATTACTGCTCCACTTTATTTAAACAGTGGCTAATTGTTAACGGCAAAATTTGGTGAGGCCCAAGCCCAACACAGTTTTGGCACGGTCAATGGAAGTCAATGAGTCCGGTCAAAGCACGGTCGACGAAGCCCGTCCGCAACATGTACGAGTGATCGGATAAGGATACAGTTGGGAGAGAAGCCGATAAAGAAGGAAAGGGTGGATGTTCTGCGGAATCGGTTACAATCGTATCAGCATAGCACGGCAAGTCTCCGGACTATAAATATGTAACTTTTAGACCTAGTTTAGGATCAATCAACAGATCAACAAACAACTCTCGGCGCATAGCCAAACTTACCCTCGGCAAGTTCTTGCTCTCCCGCAGGGCTGCATTGCTTCGATCTCCAGCGAGGGGTAAGTTCCGCCAAACATGTATTGATTAGTAGATCTAAGGCTTCATCGGTTAGGTCCGACATCTTAGTCTATGTATCGATCATGCTGTATCAGATGAGCGGTTTAGATCAAATATTTTAGTCTAAGGCTTCATCGGTTTAGTTCGACATCTTAGTCTGTGTGTTTGATTAACGTCGCGTATCGTTCATCTGGGTGAAGTGTGCTCTGATATGTTTAGCACTATGATTTGCTGTGACTTAGCGACTGTCTTGGTTCGGTCCAATCTTGCGGTTATAGCGAATGATAATGCGAACACAGATCGGGCATGTTAAGGCCATATTCTATTAGAGTATAAGCCGATAGGTTATCTTTCTACATGTTTTAATCTCATCATTGTATCGGGTATCGGAATCGGGCGATATACATCGGCCTAGCGTTATTATATCTGTCTTGCTTTTACATCTCGATATCGACTCTAGTATTACTTTCAATTGCTTTCACAGATTAGTTGGTTCAGGCTGATGCCGATGTCTTGATAGGTTTCACAATAAATCTATTTCTCGTGTATCGTGCACCCGATATGCTGCGTTGATTGGCCTTTACCATATTCTTATTGCATTTTATTTACAGTCATTTAATAGATAATCCGATACGTGTTGAAACCATCGGCTCGATAGCCGATAGACGTTACTACTTACGTTTTTCTGTCTATCTTACCAGTTGCAGGATCAAACTGGTTGGCACGCCACGAACCACAAATTTAGGACCTGCACTAGAATTAAGCAGATCTCTCTGGCCACGCGTGTGACCAAAAACTTCACCAAAACTAATACAAAAGTCCAAACTATATAATAGCTAATTAATTACAAAAGTCCACTTCATTAAGTTTAATGCCGGGGAAAAAAACGGTATGGTTGTTGCGAGAAATGAACCGTCGCCTCGGAACTGAACGAAGCAGTTTTATCATCTATCAGCGCGCGCGGCTCAGCGTGTTTGTGTGTATCAGTGAAGAAGTAATTTAGAATCTTTAGTACTGGTTTTATTTACAACCCGGTACAAGAGATGCCTTTAGTATTAGTCTATAAAATTTAAATAACACCGGTACTAAAGATACATGGTTCTAGAAAAAAGCATTGATTTACATATAACCCAGCACTAATTTGTATTTAATTTCACTTGACATTCTTCATAACTATTTTGAATTCATTTCATTTCACTTGTATTTCTTGACATCTAATTTGCATTTTATTTCAGTTGTAATTGTACACAACTAATCTAAATTTCATTTCACTTTAAATTCTCCACAACTAATTTGAATTTTATTTCACTTAAAATTATTCACATCTAATTTGCATTTTATTTAACTTAAAATTCTCCACAACTAATTTGGATTTCATTTCACTTGAAATTATTCACAACTAATTTGTATTTTATTTCAATTATAATTGTGCACAACTAATCTGAATTTCATATCATTTGAAATTCTGCATAACTAATATGGATTTTATTTCACTTGAAATTATTCACATCTAATTCTCATTTCATTTTAGTTGAAATTATTCACAACTAATTTGCATTTCATTTCAATTGTAATTGTACGCAACTAATCTGAATTTCATTTCACTTGAAATTCTCCACAAGTAATATGGAATTCATTTCAGTTGAAATTCTTCATAACTAATTTGCATTTCATTTCATTTATAATTGTACACAACTAATTTGAATTTCATTTCACTTGAAAATTTTCACAGTAATTAGATTTCATTTCACTTGAAATTATTTACAACTAATTTGAATTTTACTTCACTTGAAATTTTTCACAATAATTTAGATTCCATTTCACTTCAAATTTGTCAAATCTAATTTGGATTTTACTTCGATTAACATTTTCACAATAATTTGGATTTCATTTTACTTGAAATTCTTCACAACTAATTTCATTTCACTTGAGATGTACACTAAAGAGCGACACAAGATGGTTTCATTTCAGTCAATCGCGGTAGGTACCAACAATTTACACCACATAACAGATGTTGTTCTAAGCTAAGAAGCTAAAGTACATACATAGTTGCCTTCAGTGCACTATTGCTAATATAGAAATGAAAAGCGCAAATTGTGCCGACAACTATCTCATTGGCTTGCAGAAAATAGCCAAAACCAGCCATCAGGTAACAGCACCCATCTGTCGATTTATGCATTATAATTGGGACTGGTGTGCCTCCTGCTGCTGTCACTTGGATCTCTGTGGTCTGTTGGTGTAGGTGAGGTGTGACGTATTTTTCAAAATACTACCTTAAAAAGTACTGTTACAATTAAATGTTTTGGTAGCTAGTTAACCGAGTCAAGTGCATATAGCTAGGTATAGATGTTTGCAATTGTGACATGTGCAAAGTGCTTACCATCCTGTTTTTCTTGATGACCGAGGGATTAATTGTGCAGATATATAATTGAGTACCGGAGGATATCGTAGCCGAGATGTCTTGAAGGAGAGCCTTTCTTTCTATCGTTAGATCTATTGCATTGCCTTTCTTATGCTCTAGGACAAACCTCCTCCTGATGACGCTGTCTGGCATACCTGGTGCAGCCTCTGGAGGTCAGCCAGCGGTGTTTCTGAGGTCTCGGCGATATGCCCAGTGATCTCCATAACGATATCAACCGGGAGTGTGTTCCACCCACTCGTTGCTATGGTCACCACCGCGTCGATTTCCGTCGGTGGTCTAGCTAGGAAGGGGGACTTAGGAATGCTAATACGAAAGGTTTGGGATGCGGCCGGGGATTTTAACGTAGCGATTAGTGTGATCAAGCGATGTGGGGAAATGAAGCGGTACGGTTGTCGTGGGAAATGAACCATCGCCTCGGGACTGAACGGAGCAGTTCCATCATCCATCAACACGTTTGAATGTATTAGTGAAGAAATACCAGTTTTATTTATAACCTAGTACTAGAGATGCCTTTAGTACCTGTCTATAAATAAAACCGGTACTAAAGATACATGATTCTGAAAAAAGCACAGATTTGTATATAACCCGATACTAATATGTATTTAATTTCACTTGACATTCTTCGCAATGAATTTGAATTTCATTTCACCTAGAATTCTCCATAACTAATTTGAATTTCATTTTAATTAAAATTCTCCACAACTAATTTGAATTTCATTTCACTTGAAATTCTCCACAACTAATTTGGATTTCATTTCAATTGAAATTCTCTACAACTAATATGAATTTATTCCAATTGAAATTCTCCGCAACTAATTTGGATTTCATTTTACTTGAAATTCTCCACAACTAATTTGGATTTCATTTCAATTGAAATTCTCCGCAACTGATTTGAATTTATTTCAATTGAAATTCTCCACAACTAATTTAGATTTCATTCCACTTGAAATTCCCCACAACTAATTTGAATTTTATTTCACTTGAATTTCTCCAAAACTAATTTGAATTTATTTCAATTGAAATTCTCCACACTAATTTGAATTTCATTTCACTAGAAATTCTCCACAACTAAGTTGAATTTCATTTCACATGTCCACAACTAATTTGAATTTCATTTCAATTGAAATTCTTCATAACTAATTTGAATTTCATTTTAATTAAAATTCTCCACAACTAATTTGGATTCCATTTCAATTGAAATTCTCCACAACTAATTTGTATTTATTTTAATTAAAATTCTCCACAACTAATTTAAATTTCATTTCACTTGAAATTGTCTATAATTAATTTGAATTTCATTTTACTTGAAATTCTCCACAACTAATTTGAATTTATTTTAGTTGAAATTCTCTAGGCCACGCGCCCGTGCTACCGCACGCCACGCTAGCTACGCACCTGCACCGTTCTTGCCTTCTGACTGGACCGTGCCATGCCGTACTAGGACCGATCGTGCTGGACCCCTGTCCCGTGCCGACATGAGCTACAAACTGCCCGCATCGCGCCAAGGCCACCACCTCGCCAACTCCATCGGCCTCATGCCCTGCTCTGTGTCGACACATCCACTGCCCAACGTCACAATGTCTCCGCGTCGCGCCAAAGTTTGTTGGCGGTCCCCTCCTGGTGGCTTCGTACCTGCCAAGTCGCGCGCGTGCTATATAAGCCAATCCTTTCCTCCCTATGTTGTACCCGACCACCGTGCTTTGAACCCTAGCGCCGCTGGGGAAATTCCTTCTCTGCCACCATCAGTAAGGGTTCCTTCTTTACTTCCTCGATACTTCATTCTTCAAACCCATAGCCGAAAACATGATCCCTATCCCTCGTCGTCTCAATTTTGTAGCTTTCACCGTCGAACCGCGCTCTTCGCTAGGAGCCCGCTTTGTCACCGCCAAACACCGATCTGACCTAAGGTATAACTTTCGGTCGATTCCTTCTAGTAGTAGCACATCTAGGTAATATTATGCACGCTCCATGGGTTAGCCACGGTGGAACGTCACCGGCGCTCACCGACGACGTGCATCCACGCCGACACCTTTGGTCGCACGTCGTTAGCCTTCCTCGGTCCTCTACAACTTGATCCGAGGCCAAGGTTCATCTCCTAGGACCCCTAATCCGGTGAAAAGTGCCTTTGTTCTTCGCCGGAGCACCACAATCGTCCCCCGCGCCGGCCACCTGATCATACGCCCACTTTTGATTTTTGGAGAATCCATAGACCCTTTCGTAGATCCAACCGTAGGATGTCATCATCTAGTCATTTAGAACATACTACTAACATTTCGTGGCGATCGGAGCACGGAGGAGGGAGATCTAGCTCTGAGAAGTCAGTCTTAGCGGTCTGTGTTCTTCTACCTACAGCCGGCTCTGTTTTGTATCTCTGGCGTCTGGGCCCCACGCGTCAGCTCCTTGGTTCCCCTCCACGCCACTGCAGCTGGGCCCACCAGCCAGAGTCGCCCGCGCGCCCGCCCTCCGCGTTAGGCCGACGCGTGGCCGCGCGACGCAGCCGCGCCAGCGCGCGCGCTCGCACTACCGCTGCCACGCCGGGCCCGCTAGGCAGCCGCTGCGGACTCCCGCACGCTACGCCGTCCGCCGCGTGACACCTGTCTGTGGGTCGGCTAATTGGGCTGCACGGCCCTTGCGCTCGCGCCGCGCGCGCGCGGTCAGGCCAACCAGGCCGATTTGGCCAGCCCACTTCACATAGTAGCATTTCTCAATTTTCAATTTAATTAGCAGGCCAGCCCATATGCACAGTTGCACAGTGTAGTTTCCTGTTTTCAGAAAATAATAAAATCTTTAGAAATTCCAAAAATTTTATTTTAACTCCGATCGACTCCCTTCCAGTTCCTAAAATTTTATAAAATTACAAAGTTTGTTTTAATACTATTTAAATAAATTTTAGAATTTTTTTAATTGTTTTTCTTTATTATATGTGTTCCTGCGGTATAGCCACCGACACCGAGGACCCTCGAGATCGCCTTGCCTAAGATGCCGACTACGATATGACTTAAGGCAAGTCTTCTTTGACCATACTTGATCCCATACTTATTGAACTGTATTTGTTTATAAATACATGTTTAGGTTGAGTACTCGCGTACACTATATATATATATATGTCTGTTGCTTCTACAATTAAGACTATTAAATCCTAAAACTTGATTCACTTAGCCCCCGTAATGTTGATTACCATGATATTCCTTGTTAATTTAAGTTTAGTATATTAATCAATCTATTTTATTTATTTACATGTTTTAAAATAATCCTTGCTTGTCTGGGTGCACATCACATTCACATATACACATACACAAAATACATGACGTTGGAAATAAATGGGTGTTGATGAATGTTTTACAAATGTGATGATTGAAATAAAAATACTTGAGTTTGCAAAGCTTGTCAGGGGTGGTCGTTGCTATTTGGCACGATTGCACTTGACGTGTAAGGACCGATTCCTTGAGGAATAATATCTCGCACACCATCGTGTAATCTTAAGGGTACATGGCTCTACCCCTGGACAAGTACATAGAAATCTTAGGATATCTCGACTGCTGATAGATATAAAATTGTCAGGGAGGCTCGTGGTTATTGCAAAGTCCTGAAAAGGGCATGATGATTGTGTGTGGTTGTGATGAGGGAGTTAGATGTTTGGAGTACCCGTAGGATTTCAGGAGAAAAGAAGGGAGCACGGCTTCTAGATCGTTGGTCGAGGACCTGTTTAGGTGACAGTGTGTTATCCTAAGTCGGCTTTAGAAAAAAACTTCTAGCGAACCTCCTTGCCTAGCTTATAAGGAGTAAGATCGCGACATAAGGGTAAAATATATATTTTCAGCTGAAGTATAATATGTTTGAACAGCTGTGTCCATGGTCATAGACACATGACATGATGGTTACCCATGCGTAGTCTTTGACTGTTTTAAATAAAACTATTGTGGGTTGGGACACGTTACCAAAGATTACCCTCGGGATGTACGGTCAGCCTTTGTGACGAGCCTGTGTGAATTAGGGAGTCGAAAGGCTACATAGAGATAGGTGTGAGATTCAAACTCTAGGTTGAGAGATAAAATATGGCTTAGGATAAGGATGATGATTAGGTAACTGTAGGAACAGTAATACAGCTACACTACTTGTTCAATTGTGACGGCGAGAATCTCTCTAGCGAATTGAATTTGGTCGATATGGATGTGTGCTCTTGATCCCACTCGCTTCGGAAAAAAGGACATGTGCTATGTGTTATTCAACTTTATTGTCAAATTCATCTCAAAAAAACAAAAACCTTCTTGTCCACGGAATTTTTTTTTACTTCAGAAATTTACATAGGCGTGCTACTGATGCTACCAAAGTACCAATAAGAAAATTACGAGGTACAAAGTATACAATATTTCCAAAAGGAAGAAGATCAATTATGATTTACAAGATACTAATGGTGACATAACACTCAGTCAGTGTTGGATTGTGAGAGAAGTATTGTGAATTTTGATAGTTGATGTATTGTATTAAGCCACAGAGGCAATTACATATAGAGTACATGAGATTCAAGATAAGTAAGTACTCGATACCAATCTAATCATATACTAAGGTATCTCCAGCTGCAATATATCTCTAACAGTCAGCTCCACTGATGCACAGATCATCTCGTGTTTGCAACTGATGAATGCAGTTTCTGTTGTCAGATGTGCTTCTTGTCATCGTCATCTGTTCTGGAAGTTGAACTTCATGATGGCAATGCCGAAGAGGGAAGCGAAGAGCAAGGCGAATGCGGCGACCACCGCGGCCACCCAGCCCAACCAGCTGTGCTTGAAGCCGAAGTAGTCCTCCACGAAAACTTTAACAGGGGTCTGATCTTCCATCAGCGTCTCGTTATCACCAAACTGAGAGACTACAAGGCCATACAGCGTCCATGCGACTGGGCACACCCAGCAATACCATCTCCACCAGATTGGAACTCTCTGAACATCATCAGGCAAAACAGAAATCAAATAGGAGGCGAGTTGACGCTAGGGTTTGTTTGTTTGAGCCGTGTGTGTGTGTGTGTGTGTATATATATATATATATATATATAAGCTATTGTGAGCTGGTAAAAATAAATGAATAAATATAACTTATGTATGATATGATGTGTAATTACCGTATAACTTTATAGCTATATTCAATCGTAGTGAGTTAAGAATTATGAAATTAGATTCTATGAAACTTTTATTTTGTAATTTAAGAATCGCATACTTTTCACAAAACTAGGTTGTTGGATCTAAGTTGTTTGTTTCAGATTTTTTATCTTGAAACGAGAATCTGGTTAAAAAATCTCAAACAAACACACACACACATGGAAGAACCGGCCAATTAAGTTGCTCACTTACAGGTCGGGGGATGATGAAACCGGAGAAAAGATTCCAGATCGCGTAGAATGCCGCTGAGACAATCGAGGCGATGTGGTAGTTCGGTGTGATGCCGACCGCCATCATGCCATAGTATGTGAAATACAGCAGCGTGAAGTACATGAAGAAGAGGTACCAAAAGAATTTGGCAGCCGTCCACTCGAACGCAATCATCGCATACACTATGATTCCGTATAGTGTAGCCTGGGCCAGTGTGTATGGGAGTTCAATGACAACCTGGAAGAGAAATTAATCAGCATATGCTCTCAAGAATGGAATGCAACAATCCTGTCGTTACTAATATCCTCCGTCTGATTTCTTATATAGCCTTTCTGATTACTTGTATAAGTCATTTTTTCATTCTTAATAATTTTCTAAATATAAGGTATTTTTAAATTTCTATGTATTTTTTCATGTTTTCGTCCGTGTTTGTTCTTATCGATGCAACACACTCACAAATAAGTAACTCACATTTTCTAAAATAGAATAAATAAGAGAAAATAAAGTCATTTAATTTGATTTATTAATTGTTGCACATAATTTCAAAACAACTTGTATGAGGAATCAAAGGGAATAAGTCGGTTTAGTCTTCTCGACTCTTTTTCCCAAGTTGTTTTAGAATCTGTAGTTATTTTTTTATCTTTTCTTCTATGCTAGCAATTGCTAAATAAATTTATCTATCTCACAAAGAAACAACTAATTTTTTTCAAAACATAATAAGTGAGAGCTAACAGAGTAATTTAAGTTAATTTTTTTAATTCTTGTGTATAGTTCCGAAATGTGCGTGAATAAGTAATTAGGTAGAATCGGACGTAGAAGAACTGTTCACCTGGCCAAATGCATACGGAAAAGCTGAGTACATGCCAGCAGCTCTCTCACGGTAAAAGACCGTCCGCTCCACAGCTACCACTGGCTGAACAGAAGTACAATTCATGACACCGATGAACAGCACCGCTGCATACATTGAACCCATGGCGTCGAACAAGTCTTGTGAACTCTCCCTGGACAAGAAGCAAGGAATGAATAAATGTTTTTGAAGGTAGAAGACCCCTCTTCTTGCCCTGTGTAACGTGGTTACTTACACTTTTCTGCCATCATCCCAGAAGATGGTACCGAAGATAAGAGCAATGATGGTAGTGAAAAAGAATCGGACGGTGTTGTAAGGAGGGTTCCTCCAGTATGACAGGTTCTGCTTCCACAGGCAAGCCAGGCATTGCGTAAAGAAAGACTGAGAATACTTGGTAGGGAAATACAGGTCACTTGAACCAGGTGTTGGTTGGCTCAGTTCCTTTATCAAGGCCTTGTTCCTCCTGAAAAAGGTAGCAGCCCATGTTACATCGCCTATTGCAACAAATGCTTCGGAGAAAGAAAAGTAGGTTACTATTGAAATTGCTCATGGCTTTTAGTACGACATTGACGTCACTAGACAGACCACACTACTGTTGTTGACACTAAATTAGAGAATGATATATTAGCTAACCGATAAGTCACTGTTGTCCTACGCATTGGATCTGCCCCTGGGTGTGTCTGTAGCAACTTGCAGTCATCCCTTCTGTTGAATAATCTACACTGTTCATACTATCTTACCTGTAGCACACCTACAATTTTGATCTAGTAATCAATTTTACTTATTTTCTACTGTTAGGCTTGGGTAGTTGTTTTGTTTTGTTGACCACCTAATGTGATATCAAAGACAAAGGGACCATTATGATTGGAAGAAAGCTACTCACTGGTAAAGTTCAGACTTCTTGTACAAGTCACTAAAATCAACACCAAGTATCTGTTCTTGACTGATTGTTGAAACTTCCAGCATCCATGTTGCTGGGTTATAGCCATCTTTTATTTTGCTGACCCCTTGAATACCCTGGAAGGTACAAAAGATATGATCATATCAGTAATTTTGAAGAAATTTCGTTGAGGTGTGTTACAATTCTTGCATTACCACTTACCTCAAAATACTTGATCAGCTCTGAAGAATTATGGCCTAATGGACCAGCATAGATCTCTTGTCCACCTCGCTTCATCAGGAAAAGCTGCAAGCATTAATATAATATATTTTAGAAATCATTCAGGTAGTTTAGAAACCATCAACAATCAATCGACTTTAGGGATTTCAGTGATCCATCATAATTATCCAGAGAGCAACTGGCACAGATCTCTAAGGTTGAGCCACACTCACCTCATCGAATGCTTCAAATATGTCAATGCTAGGCTGATGAATTGTGCACACCACGGTTCTACCAGTATCAACAGTGTTCCTCACTGTCCTCATCACAATTGCAGCTGCTCGTGCATCAAGGCCCGAGGTTGGCTCGTCCATGAATATAATCGAAGGGTTTGCAACGAGTTCCACAGCAATTGTCAGCCTCTTCCTCTGCTCAGTTGACAGGCCATTCACACCAGGAAGTCCAACCAAAGCATCTCTCAGCGACTTGAGCTCCACAAGCTCCATCACCTCATCAATGAACATCTGCATACACAAAGGTAAGCAACTATATTTATATGGCTACTTTGTAGACTCTTAAAAAATCATAAGTTATCTAGAAGATAAAAATTATTATTTAAATAAGGCATAAGTCTATGTTAGATCATATTGGTGGAAAAACCCTTGATTTGAGGATTTCTAAGTTTATTTGGATATACATTTTTCCTAATATCAAAAGTTTTATTATGTATAGTACATAGATAATAAGTTCAGATTTTAGAAATAGAACAACCAAATTCTTAGAGTATTTTAGATAACAACTTATTTAAATTGTTAAGTTTAAATAGACTTATAAATAAGCTAGATCGTCTAGAAGGGGGCATATATAAACAAAAAAAAGGGATAAAAGTAATTTTGTTCGACGGACCTTTCTCCTGTTTGAATCAACATCATAGGGAAGACGGAGCCATGCTGAGAAAATAAGAGACTCGTACACTGTGACCTGCGGCGAGTGGATGTCGTTCTGTTCACAGTACCCTGATACACGTGCGAAAGTCTCTTGTTTCTTCGGATACCCTGAAATGTCGATGCTCCCTTCAATGTACCCACCAGTCTTTCTCCCGGCCAACACATCCATCAGAGTAGTCTTGCCTGCACCACTGACGCCCATTAGGGCGGTCAGTACCCCAGGCCTGAATGAGCCGCTAACACCTTTGAGGAGATCCAGCCGGTCCTGGTCTACGCCTTGTGCTTTCATTTCCTGAGATGAATTTCACACCCAAGGTTACAAAATGCAAACCAATGATCAATGCCCGTTGTTTGTTTTTTCCTAACAAATTTGGTTTCAAGGAAACACAAATCAAACAGCGTGCTAGAATAAGTAAAACCGGAATAATTCGGTTTGGTTTTAATCGAGATATGTTCTAACCACCTTTTGAAGCATTACTAAGTAAGTTAGATAAAATTAAAATTGTATCACCGATCAATATATCAACTTATCAATATATGATTCTAAACAGTAAAAATTTCTTCAGTTATTTCAGGGCTTCGTTTTTTCATATACAAAGACCGAACCAAAAACATATTTTAACTAAAATAAAAATAGAATATAAAAACAAAAAATGCTTAGGGTTTGATCTGGTTCTTGGTTTTCGGTTTATTTCATCCCTCTGCTATTTGATAGACGACTTTTCTATATTATACCTGTGGCATGTCAACAGAGTATCTAACGTCGTCAAAGGTGAGTGAGAGCGGGGTGAACGGGAGAACCATCCCTCTTTCCTCTGTATTGTTGGCAACTCTTGCATCATTTCCGGTGCCATTTCTTGTCGTTCGACGAGCGCTTCCGGATGACACGCGGTCGTCACCCGAAACCTCACCGTTCAGGTTGACCTGCTTCTCCTTCAGGTCCTCCTCTGATACTGACGGGCGGGAACTTCCATATGCTGGCAATGGCAAATCAGATGATGAGACCCTTCTCATGTTTAGACTTTAGACACTGACAACTCTAAGAGCAAGAGCAAACTACTGGTTGCAGAAGGTACTCACGCTTCAGAAAAGTGAGGGCAAGAGTGAAGAGAGCATTGAAGAGCATGGTGAATCCAAGCAATGCTCCAAATCCAATCCAATACCACTTGGCTTCAGGGAACAGTCCACGAGACTCGAGGACTTGCACGCCAAAGGTCTGATTCGAGGCGGTGCTGTTCAAGATTTTGTCCCAGCTGTGCCCTAGGAACTCGTTCACTGAGATGGCATTCTGTGCGTACATCAGTGGAGAGATCCAGTAGCCCCAGATCCACCATTTCTTCACCTTTTCTGCAAGCCAAACAGAGCGGGACACTTAGCTTGTGACAGAGCTGCATATCAGGCAGTGTTCAGCAAGAGATCAGCGAGCACTTACCTCTTGCTAGAACAAATCCGCCCAACACCATAAAAATCAGCAACGAGAATGACGCAAATACATTTGCAATGATCATGTTCCTTCCTGCCCCGCCGATGAATCGGAAAAGTGACGAAGCCATCTGATTGATTGCTAACATAAGCAAATACTGCTTGAAGAACCTGGGGTAAACAAAGACGAGTACTCTCAGAACATTGTGGGGGCAGGAGTACAGTGAAATATGCTCACGCCGTCTCATAATATATTACTATTTAGATGCGTTCTACTATGAAATGTCTCATCGAGTTCTAAATTACTATATTATATGGAACGAAGGAAGTAGCTGATTGTATAGCCCTGTAAAATAAGATAACTTGTCAAGAAATCTCACCTCCCCGCACTTGGGTCGAACCCGATGACGTAGTATGTTATGAACACATAGCCGCCGACCTCAATCAACGTGACTGGCATCTTGAGAATCCACGAGGGTATAGTGTACGACCATGCTGGATAAAAAAGAAGGTCCCTCTGCTTGAAGAACACAGGCAGCTTGAAGACGGTGAGCGCGAGCTCTGAGAAGCCATTGAACATGATCAGTAGCACACCAAAGAAGAGCGCGCCCATATAGATGGTCCCGCTTGTCATGGAGTTACGGTGCATCTTCGTACGAAAAAAGACTGACATTGACATGAGTGACATTAGCACCAGCTGTAACGACAAAACAACTTGGAGTCAGCCATGCTGGTATTAGTCTTTTTCTCCATTTTATATTATAAGTCGTTTAAAAACTATAACATGCTACTACTGTTTATTTACTCGCTCTGTTGAAAAAAAGATAAACAACTTATAATACGGAACGATCCGAGTGCATAACAAACAACCGTCTTGTATTAGAAACTGGCAATTCAACTACCTGGAAGGTTCTGAATACGTAGACGAAAGAGTTCCTCTTCATGAGGAGAATCTCCCTGTCAATGTTTGCCTTGAGCAGATCCTTGCCACTGGCGCCATACCTTGTGGTGGCCAGCGCAGCAGGATGGCTCTTGCTCTTGTCGTACGGAACAGCGAGCTCGTTCGCCAAAGCTCTCCCTGTGTGGAACGACTGGAATGCGCTCGCGAATTTCTTAACTGGCACAAACCTGTAGGGCTCGTCACGCCTCGCCCAGTACTGCCCTTGATCTTTCCTAGAAGTCACCTGCTCAGAATCAGTTTGCACAAACATGTTAGTATGTTACCAAGAAGCGTACTAGCTTTGAGTGTTCATCGATCAGAAGGACGGTGATAATGCAACACACACACGCATACCTCTTGCAAGAAGTCAGCAACGCCCTTCCGCTCAGGACACCTGAACCCCATGGACTCGAAGAATTCAAGCACATCCTCTCTGGGGCCCTGGTACACAACCTGGCCGTCAGAGAGGAGGATGATATCGTCGAACAGGTTGTAGGTCTCAGGTGCCGGCTGCAGCAGGGAGATAACAGCCGTGCCGCCGAGGATGTGGACGGACTGCCGAAGCGAGTTCACTATCTGGAATGTAGTGGAGCTGTCGAGCCCAGTCGAGATCTCGTCCATGAAGAGCGCCCTTGCTGGCCCAACCAGCATCTCACCTACAGCACATAGATCGAAACAGGAACGTTAGTTCACATTGCTGTTCGTTAATAGCCGCTAGTCCTCGACTGGAATGGTTCTGGAGTTCTTCTTTTACCAGTAGTGACACGCTTTCTCTGCCCGCCGGAGATTCCCCTCAGCAACTCGTCCCCAACCATAGTGTCAGCGCATATCTCCAGTCCTAATATCTGCAATTAACAAAGAAAATTGTAGGGCGAACTTGTGGGTAATTTCACCTCAAACTAGCTCGTTGAAGCTTAAAAGGTGCAAGAACCTTCAGTATGTAGTCGGTGATCACGTTTGCCTCCTGTCCACCGATTGCAGCCGCCTAAACATGTCGGCAAGAAATTTCATGGTTAGTTTTCGTCTCTGAAAAACGAAAGAGGGGACACAAAAATCTTGTTGATCGATTTCGGGTTCCTAAATGCATGCTTGCCTTCATGAATGCGTCGATATCAGCATCAGGCTTGATATTCGCCGCCTTCTCTCGCCTCGCCAGCTCGATCAACATATCTGACAACATAGCATAGACGAAAAGGTAAAAGTTTGTCATGAGCAAGTAGATCCAGCCACCATGCAGTCACGCAGAATCCGCGAGCAGTAAACATAACTGCAGGGATTCATACCAAAGCGACTGCCAACGCCCTGGCAGCGGGCAGAGAACGCCAGTGTCTCCCTGACGGTCATCTCTCCTATGTGGAGGTCGTGCTGGCTGATGTACGCTGCCGTCCTCTCCGGCACGAACTCCTCCATTTCGTGCCCGTTGTAAGTCACTTTGCCAGAAACCTGCACATTGCATATCCCATTACTCAATGTGTGTACGGCTGTGATGTGTATGCATGCATCTCGCGTTCGTTAAAGTCAGTAACGCCGTATTCGTAGGTATTTTATCTCTTGCTATCATTAATAATAAGACGTCCTGTTTTCTTGGCAACCCATTTTGTACTAAAGATTTGGTTTGATGATATGCTGAAATGCTGCGCCTGCTGTGGGATGCTTTGCTTTTGGAAGCCGTCTGAAATTGTTAGCAAAGAAGTTGTTTTGTACAAACCTTGAGGTCTTTGTCGAGCCTTCCAGCCAACGCGAGCAACAAGGTAGTCTTGCCTGACCCAGGTGGCCCTAACAAAAGAGACATCCTGTAGAGACGAAGAGAATGTGAGATGGAAGAAGCGAAGGAGTCAACTTTCAAAAGACCCGGGGGTTAATTAACAGCGGCTGATACAGCTTCCAGAAGGAGATAAACATTGCTCCAGATCGCAGCTTTGCCTCTCTGTTTTTTCATGTAAGCAACGTGTGAAAACTGAAAAGTAAGTGTCAGAGAGATGTTCTTAACCTGCGGGGCTTGATGACGCCGCTGACGTTGTGGAGGATGGGCATGGTTCGTTTCCGGTTGGGCAGAAGATGAAGCGCGTTGCCGGCTTCCTCGAGCGTGTTGATGATGGAGTTGAGGACGGTGGGGAGGCCGCTGTTGCCGACGCGGACCTCCGCCTCGGCCTCCAGGTGCTCGAACCGCACCTCGATCGTCGGCATGTCGATCCCCACGCTGCGCAGCCCAAATCATCAGATCAAACACCCAGCAGGCGGGAGGAGAGGGAGAGAAAAACGCAGAGGCATGTAGTCGTAGACTGCTGGCACGCACCGTTCGACGCGGTCCTTGAGCTTTAGCAGGAACCGCTCGTTGTCCTCGTCGGCGACGCGCACGAGGCGCTCGACGAGCGCGCGGCGATCGCGCGGGCCGAGACCAAGTATGTCCACGAGCCCCTTCCCTGCCCCCGCCGCATCCGCGACAACCTCGCCGTCCTCGTCGAGCGGCAGGATGGCGCGCCGCAGCCTGTCGTACGTGGGCAGCTTCTCCAGCGCCGCCCACCGCAGAGCCTCCTCGTCGTCCTCCTCCCTCGACGACCTCTGGAAAACGTCGTTCCCTCGGCGCCACATGGACCCGCTCTCCCTCATGCTCGCCACCCTCTGGATCTCCCCCACCGCCGCGTCCATCTCCGCACCCTCCGCTCTCAACGCCGCGCCCCAATGCCGATCTCCACCCCTACCACCGCCGCCGCCGCGCAGGTGCTATCCCTGCTGTGTTGTCGCAGCGATTCCTCGCAGTCTGTCCCCGCACCGGGCTTTGCAGAGCACGCGGGAGTCCGGGGGTTTTTGTAGGGAGGTGGGAGACCGTTGCGACGGAAACTAGATGGTCTGCAGGGTTTTTTTTTTTGACTTAAAAAAAATTCTTTGTCACTAATTTGTGTATAATATATTAGTGACAAAATAACTCTACAGTTAACTATAAAGGAATCTCTTAACTAGGAAGCGCACGTTGGTGAAAGCATAGGCGGAGCCTGGAAGCGTGGAGTAGGGATGGTAATGGGCCTGATCCCTAATCTAGATTTCCTCCATTAGAGGACGGCAATAGAAAAACCTTATACATGCGAAGCTGACACGTGAATTCATGTTCCCTAGTAAATAAGAGAGAAAAGAAAAACCCTAACTTCTATTCTCCAATCCCATCCTAGGCTCCTGCTCCTGAGTCTCTACCGTTACCACCGCCACACTAGTCTCCTTCCTAGATCCACATTCTCCACTGCTGCCCAGGTCTAGCTATGCCCCGCCGGCCACCGCTCACCCGTGCCCAGCCGTGCTCGACTGTGCGCGTGCTTCCTCGAATCCCGACCTCCCCGGCCATGCTCCACCACCACCTGGTCAAGCCCAGCCGCCTCCCGACCGTGCCCCGCCCCCTCCTCCCCACTGCCAGACCGCTCCCCACCGCCCGTTAACGGGGAGTTACTCCCCGTCGATATCCATCAACTCGACGGGAATTGAGAACGGAAGTGTTGGTGAAGTTTTTGGTCACACGCGTGGCCTAAGAGATATGCTTAACTCTAGTGCAGGTCCTAAATTTGCAGTTCGTGGCGTGCCAATCAGTTTGATCCTGCAACTGATAAGATAAACAAAAAATATAAGTAGTAACGCCTATCGGCTATTGAGCCGATGGTCTTAACGCACACTGAAGTATTGAATGAAGAGCAATGATGACATAGTAGAAATTATATGACGTGACATATCATGAAGAGTAGATTTACCGCGAAACTTATCAAAATAAAGCTATCGACCTGAACTATTTGACCCGTAAAATCAACTAATATCGGAACCGATATCGAGACATAAAAGTAGGGCGTAATAACACTAAGCCGATAT
>KE370885.1:925573-936543 GCA_000418225.1 Zizania latifolia
CTCGTGTAATCCGACACTGTAAACTCTATTCCCGACTAGTAAACACCCTATCAAAACCCAGTGGACGTAGGCCTATTACCCTATCAGGGGGGCTGAACCACTCAAAAAACCTCGAGTCACCTCCGGCCAGTTCTATTCATACGAGCTGTGCAACCATCGGGTCTTGAGTGCAGCGCTTCCCTGCCATCACAAATCACCCCCTCGGACCACCCCCGAGGAGGATTGTCCGACCACCCGTCGACACATACATACAACAATATACAAGTTTACATACATACAGTAGTATGCAAGTCTAAAATGACTTCTTAATTACCAAAATATCAACAATGGCTTATAAAATCAAGAAATATGGAACTAGAGGAATTACTTGTTATGTTATATAGGTATCTATACTACTTTAAAAGAAGCTAATGGTGGTGAATTTGTCACCACCACCACTCCTTCTCACAGCAAGCCAAAACTCTTCAACTTTAGTTTCGCTCATCTCTATTTATATAGTGTTCTTTTATTTCCGTTACAATATACGGGCAATCCGCTAGTTATACATAGAAACTATATTTTAATGGATGATTTCTTTAAAATAAATTCTCATCTAATTATCTATTTTCTATCTTCTTAATTTCATTCATCAATCTCCTTTTTTCTTTATTGGTTTTCACTTAGAGTTGTTTTCTTGCATAATAAATAATTTACTTCTCTCTTTTTTTAACTCTATTAACATATAATCTTTTTTCTTTTCACATCAATTAATGTTATAAAAATCACCCTATTCATGCCATTAGAACTGTCCTAACCCTAACATCGAATCAGGAAAAACTGATCGGTTTCCGTTTTTGTGGAGATCGATTTAATTTTCAGTGCTTGGGTCATGTAGCTCTAGTACCTGAAAGTACCGAAGCACCAAAACGAGGCTTAGTGCTTACCGTCCCAGTAAAATAGCCAAGCGATCAGCCTATTATTTGGAGTTTAAGTAAAATAGCTAATGATCCAGTAAAATGGCTTTCCAGGCAAGTAAAATGGTCTCTGATTTTGCTTCTGCTTACAGGAACGACTAGCTCTGGAACGTTCTACCGATCGCTAAACATTGGACGCTCGTCTGCACCGTCCGATTATCCCACATCACATATTCCAGCTATCCAATTGAAAACCATCGTCCACGTCGCGTATCGCTCAGTTAAATATTTATCTTCATCACATAAAACATTCATCTTCAACAGGTAAAACATTCGAAATAAAAATCTTCGATGGATGAAACACTCATCTTCAACATGTGAAACATTCATTTTTAACCGTGAATTATTTAGACCGAATTACTTAAATTGTCTGTGATGTACTCTGGACTAGCTATGCTCTAGACTAGCTATGCTCTAGGCTACGTCCGATGCGATGGCTTGCGTTGGACGCCCGATGACAAGCATTTTCGCTATTTGTACCAGTTTCTATTCTTTCCATCCTAAAATAGGTTTACTTTTGCTTTTATCCCAAAAAGACTTAATTTTTAACTCTTTAGAAATTTTAATCCTTAAATATTATTTTTTCTATCTGTTCCAATAATATTTTTTTCTTATTAGTAATGTCAATTTAGTATTTTTCTCTCACCCATCATAGCAAAATCTTTTTGAAACAAATCGAGTATTTCGTAAAGTATATGATAATCCTAATTTGATATGAAATTTTGTTTTATAAATTTAGTCGAATTTAAGATAGTTGGAGTTAGAAAATCAAAAGTAAACTTATTTTAGGAAGGGAGCTGAGATAGCTGCAAAGCCGGCCTGATTGATTGCTATTTGCTAGGTAGCTCTCGCTGGAATCAATCGATCGGTTTGGGCAGCAGGGCCGCACGGCCGCACGGCAGCTAGCGGCGTCTGCATGCAGCACACATCTGCCGCCGGATTTGGACGGCCAATCGATCGGTCTCGCCGCCGGCCAGGCCGGGGTCGCTCCCAGCATCTGTCGCCGTGTCATCCCTTCTGCGACCTCGTGCAGACAATTCTAGTTTCTCCATACCTCGCACCCAAGCGAAGTACAGCACGGTCGTGAAAGCCACGCGTGCTGATCACACAGCCATGGACTTAACGCCCCGCTAATACCGCTGCTCCCAGCCTCCCTAGTGTCATCAGTGACGGCATCGTTAGCGGTTATGGTTAATTAACTGTCTCTGCTGACCTTGCATGCATGCACGCTGGCTAATCAAAACCGTTAAAGATGACAGTTAAAACCTGTGACATCGTTGCAAATCAAGATTGATATCGACGAGCAGATATAAGATTTTAGGTCATTAATCACTACAAATTTGTTTTTTCAAGATCCAACAAACTGCTGGTATTATATTAAAAATGGATAAGCAAAATATTTATAAAAGAGAAAGGAAGAGAAAAGGTGTAAAAAGCCTAATCAAAAGCTAAGAGAGAATCACTACAAATTTGTTACATGAGATTTTAGGATTTTAGTTAGACATTAAAATTACCAGAGACTACTCTATCGATATCGAATTAGAGAAAATATTTAAGACAATAGAAAAGCCATTGTTGTCTAATAATAGCAGCGACTCTGCCGTGATCCCCCCACGTAACATTATTACAATCCATTTCAAACGTACTACGTCGCCGGTAATTAAAGAATTAGCCTGCCAAGTCAGCGGGCTGATTAACTTGATCAAGGACAAACATCAATTGCAGACGGATCTTTCAAGTCTTTTCTTCGATCGAGTTCACGTCACCTGGCTAATCGAGTGGCCAACCTCCCTGGTAATATAATTCTCGCGGATTGCATTACGTACTTCGTCCTGTGTCACGTACGCGCACAGAATTCTCATGGGAAAGGCAGGGGATTGGATGAAGAAGGCGTTGAATCTGTCCATGGCCGAAAAAAAACGTGGAAAAAAGAGGCACCGGACGCCTCCGTTTGTCCTCTCGTGGCTGCACCAATCTGTAATATATGGTCGTCGCGCTCTGCACGAACACATCTGGTACAATTGTGGCACGAACACCGGCCATCCATTTGTTTTCCGTCCATGAATCCATCAGCCGGAGGATCAGCAAAAGCATTGACGATACGCTTGGTGGCATTTGTGGATCAGAGCAACATATATACGGAAGTATACAATTCAAAGTATGGTGGAGAGTAGAAAAGTAGAAATATGACGAAGCATGGCACCTTCAAGTAGAAATAACCGATCTACTACGTAGATCGGTTATTGCTGTCAAGCCACCACCGGTAGACTTGTGGTTTGGAACTCCGATGTTAACGCGGAACCTGAGGACAAATATGAAGTGAATATATGTGGGCCCCACGTGTCAGCCACAAGGCAGAAATAGAGCTTAAGCTTGATGACGCAGACATGTCAGTGTTAGTAAAATTTGCAAAGATTTAGGACTGCCGTTAATCAAATATATGTAACAATAAGAAAGAGTTGTTCTGAAAAGTTGCTGCAAAGGGGTTGAATCAACAAAAAAATTCTGCTTCCATTAATTTGTCAAAAATGAAAACACTGAAAGGCATACTTTACATTCTCTGCAGGTAAGCACTCCGTGCATATGAGATTTTTATCAGCCAAAGCTGGTCAAGAGGCAGGAGGCTCAACAATGCGTTTTCCTATAGAATCCTACTGTATTATAGATGCAAGAATTCTACTCTATACCATTTACAGGGTAACAGTATGACAGTCCAATGAATGCAAAAGAATGGCCACTTCCTCATCTCCTCTGGAAGTTGAACTTCATGATGGCAAAGCTGAACAGGAAGGCGAAAGTCAGGGCGAAGACGACGTGCACAATGGCCACTACCCACAGGAAGTCATGATGGAAGCCAAAGTAATCGGTGATAAACTGGGCGACAGATTGGGTTTCACCCTCGAGCGAATGCTTGAGATCACCAAACTGGGAGGCAACCAAGCCGTATAGAGTCCATGCAACCGGGCAAATCCAGCAATACCACCTCCACCAAATAGGAATTCTCTGTAGAGGAAATAAAATGTCCAATGAAAACGTTGTATGGGGGGAAGAGCAAAATGGGAATATGGGATGGAAGAATAACCTACCGGTCGAGGGATTAGATATCCTGAGAAGAGGTTCCATATGTTGTAGAATGCTGCTGAGATGATCGCTGCTATGCTCTCGTTTGGTGTCAACCCTACCGCCATCATTCCATAGAATGTGAAATATAGCAGTGTGAAGTACATGAAGAACAAGTACCACAAGAACTTGGTAACAGTCCACTCAAACCCAATCATTGAGTATACTAGTACACCATATATCAGAGTCTGAACCATGATGTATGGAAACTCAATTGCAACCTATAGAATGGAAAAGTGGCATTGTTAGGTTCTAGGACCAAAATAACTTGACAGTGTAAACGAATAGATGTGATCCACTGCCTTTTCTGTTCACCCGAAATTTGCAAGTTAGAATTCAAGTGCATCAACTAGGAGTCTAAAAGACAAATTACCTGTCCAAATGCATATGGGAAAGCTGAATACATGCCAGCTGCTCTTTCTCGGTAAAAGACTGTTCGCTCCACCACCACCACTGGTTGAACAGAACCGGAGTTTTGCACTCCAATGTACAGAACTGCAGCATACATTGATCCCATGGCATTGAATAGATCCTGCTGTTTTTTACTGTACCAAGATACGAGTAAGATTTAGAGGATATTTGCCAAATATATGTAAGTAATAAGAACATATGTTAGAGACATACGTTTTCCTTCCAAGGTCCCAGAACATTGTTCCAAACATTAGCGCAATGACGATAGTGAAAAGTAATCTCACTGCAGTGTAGGACGGGTTCCTCCAATATGACCAGTTTTGCTTCCACAAGCAAGCTAGACATTGTGTGAAGAAAGATCTAGAGTACTGTGTAGGGAAGTTGAGATCAGTAGAGCCAGGAGGTGGTGTGCTTAGCTCCTCTATGAGTTCCTTGTTCCTTCTGCAATTGCGAATATACAAACTAATTAGAATTGTAGTTCAAATACACTATTCGTTGTGTGAATTAGGGCCTGTTTGATAGAGCTCCAGCTCCAGTTTCACCTCTTCTGAAGCTGAAGCTCTACCAAACGCTTTCAGCTCTACAAAAAATGTGAGCGGAGTGGGTGGAGTGATCCAAAAATAAATAAACTAGAAGCAGGTGGAGCAGAGTTAAGGCTGCTCCACAACTCCACTCCACACCCCACTTCTGAAGTGGAGTTGTGAAGTTGGAGCTCTACCAAACAGGGCCTTAGAATGGCATGCACAAGGGCTTACTGATATAGCTCTGACTGCCTGTAGATTTCGCTAAAATCGACACCAAGCAACTCCTCCTGGGCTGAGGAGGTCACTTCCAACATCCATGTTGCAGGATTATATCCATCTTTTATCTTACTAATGCCATCAATTCCCTGAACAAATGAACAAAGGAAATTCCATTTGACTTTACTTAGCTGGCTGTAAGTGCTGCAGCTCGCATTCATAATTGTTTATGTTAATTTTATTCTTACCTCAAAATACTCAATCAGTTTTGAGGAATTCTGGCCCACTGGGCCAACATATATCTCTTCTCCTCCTCTCTTCATTAGGAAAAGCTACAGTTCAGATGACAACATAGTTAATATACGATATTCATCTAGTAAATCAAAGGATAACTACCCAAATAAACAATGGTCACCTCATCAAATGCTTCAAATATGTCAATACTTGGCTGGTGAATGGTGCAAACTACAGTCCTGCCGGTGTTCACTGTGTTCCTTACAGTCCTCATCACAATTGCAGCTGCCCGAGCATCAAGACCAGATGTTGGCTCATCCATAAAAATGATTGAAGGGTTTGCAACAAGCTCCACAGCAATAGTTAGCCTCTTGCGTTGCTCAGTTGATAGGCCACTCACTCCAGGAAGCCCAACAAGTGCTCCCCTCAATGATGTGAGCTCTACAAGATCCATGACCTGCTCGATAAACATCTGTAACCAATATTCAGCAGGTAAGATTTCCAGCCAGTTAATAACAAAAATATATACAATAACCAAATGTTAGCTCATAATCTAGCTAACTACCTTTCTTGCTTCTGAGTCAACATCCGAGGGAAGCCGCAACCATGCAGAGAAAACAAGTGATTCATATACTGTCACATGGGGAGAATGGATGTCATTTTGCTCACAATATCCTGATATACGTGCAAAGGTCTCTTGCTTCTTTGGATAGCCTGAGATTCTAATATCGCCCTCTATGTACCCTCCAGTTTTTCTCCCTGCTAGAACATCCATCAGTGTTGTCTTTCCAGCACCACTTACACCCATCAATGCAGTAAGTACACCTGGCCTGAAAGAACCACTAACACCCTTTAAAAGCAACAAGCGGTCTTCTGTTACTCCTTGTGCTTTCATTGCCTATCAATGTAAAACAATATAATTGGGTTAATAACACTTTGCTAAACATAATAATTTTTGTGAACTAATTGTCACATGAACAAAATTACCTCTGGCATGTCCACTGAGTATTTTATGTTGTTAAAGCTAAGTGACAGAGGTGAAAATGGGAGCACCATTCCCTTTTTGATTGCACTAGAATCAACACTGTTAATTCCAGAGTTTTGGTCAGTAATGTGGGACAATTCCAATTCCTGCTTCCTAGATTTTGTTTCCTTGTGGCCTTCTATAACTTCACCAGTTAAGTTGGCATTCTTCTCTTTCAATGCCTCCTCAGACATTGATGGGTGAGAGTCAGCAAATGCTGAAAAAATGCAAGTAGCCACATTTAATATCTTTTAACTCACAAATGTTGAATAAATATCCTAAAATTCTAAAAAGTTTTTTAAATATACTTACGACTCAAAACTGAAAGAGCTACAGTGTAGAGAAGATTAAAAAGGAGAGTGTATCCAAGCAAAGCACCAAGTCCAATCCAGTACCACTTCGCTTCAGTAAAGATACCACGAGATTTAAGTACACTAACTCCCAAGGTCTCATTTGCTTGAAGACCAACCTGTGTGCATGCAAAATACATGTTTGAGTTTTACATAGTCCAACATTGCAAGTTCAGTTTCTCATCAATAGATATGACACTTACTTTGCTCCAACTATGACCTAAAAATTCATTTGTTGAAATAGCATTTTGTGCGTACGATAGAGGGGATATCCAGTAACCCCAAATCCACCATTTCTTCACGTCAGCTAGAAAAGAGAAACAAAGATCAAGATAGAAACATGTCAGAAAAGATTAGCATTTAAAGAAATTAATTTCAAGTACACAGATAACATGTATTCGTGAGAAAAAATCTGGTAACTTACGTCTTGCAAGGATAAAGCCACCCAATGCCGCAAAGGCCAATAATGATAAGGGTCCAAAGGTGTGAGACACGACCATGTCCCTTCCGATTCCAGCAATGAAGCGGAACAATGCAGATGACATCTGATTGAGTGCAAGTAGCAGCAGATACTGCTTGAAGAACCTGAGCACAAATAATTATTCAGAGATTCAGACTTCATAGACAAGATTCATTTATTGTGGAACATTCAGTTTAATTACTCCCTTGCAAAAACAATAACTACCTCCTAGATCATATATGCAAGAAGTTTGTTTTGTGGATTATTTAGACAAGGAGATATCTGTACCAATGCATCTTACCTGCTTACACTCGGATCAAATCCAATGACAAAGTATGTGATGAAAACATAAACACCAACTTCAAGGAATGTGATGGGGATCTGAAGAATCCACGATGGTATGGTGTAGGCCCATGCAGGGAAGAATAGAAGATCCCTCTGCTTGAAGAAAACAGGAAGTTTCATGACAGTCATGGCAAGCTCCGCGAAACCATTAAACATGATTGTGTCAAGAGCAAAGAATAGTGCCCCCATGTAGATCCCTCCATAAGTAAAATCATGTCGCATGCTAGTACGGAAAAATGTGGTCATCACAATCAATGCCATTAGAGTTAGCTGAAACAACAGAAAGGTTTAGATAGTCAGATTGATGGATATCTTGATACTAATAAATCAAAATTAGCTATCAAAGATATGAACTTACGTTAACAGCTTTAAAAATGTACATAAATGCATTCCTCTTCATGAGCAGAAGCTCTCTATCAATAGTGGCTTTGAGCAACTCCTTCCTACTGACACCAAACTTTGAAGTAGCCAGAGCAGCAGGGTGGCTCCTTGTCCTATCAAATGGCTCTGAGAGCTCATTCTGTATGGATCGGCCCACATGGAAGGAATGGAATGCATCTGCAAATTTCTTCACAGATACAAAACGGAATGGTCTGTCACGTCTACACCAGTATTGCTCCTGATCTTTCCTTGACGTCACCTTTTCAACGAATTCAGAGATATCAGTACCATTCATTTTGATTATCAGGTTCAGTAAATTACAGGAATTATATATGATGCAAAGCTCTTACTTCCTGCAAGAAGTCAGCAACACCCTTTCTGGTGGGGCATCTGAAGCCCATGAACTCAAAGAACTCGAGTACATGTTCACGGGGACCCTGGTACACAACCTGCCCGTCAGAAAGGAGTATAATATCATCAAACAAATTGTATGTTTCAGGCGCTGGCTGGAGCAATGAGATGACAGCAGTTCCACCAAGGATGTGGATAGTCTGCCTAAGGGAATTAATAATCTGGTATGTGGTCGAGCTATCCAGACCAGTGGATATCTCATCCATAAACAAAGCTCTTGCTGGACCGACAAGCATTTCACCTATGCAATGGACATGTAAGATGGTTAGAGTTTTTCCTTTAAAGAACAAGAAAAAAATAGATTTAGAACAATAGTAGCTTACATTCTGATGGGTATATGTGAATAATTTGTTGTATATATCAAATTATCAATACTATACAAATCTAACACCGAAAGGTTTACACTTAAGCTCCATCTTTCTGAGACTGTTTTAGTCATACCTGTTGTGACACGCTTCCGTTGTCCACCAGATATACCCCTTAACATCTCATTTCCTACCAGAGTGTCAGCACAATTGTCCAATCCTAATATCTGCATTTAAGAAGTAGAGAAACAGGCATGAGATATTATCAATAAACAAATATCCAAAAAGAATCATTTTTGTAGGGCTACGGTTTGTTCCACGGCTAGCACACTGTACCTTCAGTATGTAGTCTGTGACAACGCTAGATTCTTGTCCTCCCATAGCTGAGGCCTACATGGGTAGAAAAGAGGTGGTGTTACTAACATCGCTAGTAGGCTAGTATATATCAGATATCATGTTGCCATGATTCAGGTCGATTCTATCTTGGTTACATATAAATAGTTCAAAGAAACATAGAACACTCTTATGTGAAAACATCATCACCTTCATATAGACATCAATATCATGATCTGGCTTGATGTTCGCTGCCTTTTCCCTTCTTGCCAGCTCAGTCAGCATTTCTAAACAAAGGAGAGCAATGAACCTCAGCATTTATGTCAAAGATGTCGAAGAACAGTAGATTGTACAGTATAATCTAGTACTCAGGTTCATACCATATCTAGTGCCAACGCCTTGGCACCGGGCCGAGAAGGCCAACGTCTCCCTCACGGTCATCTCCCCAATGTGGAGATCATGTTGGCTGATGTACGCGGCGGTCCTTTGCGGGACAAACTCGTGCATCCCATGGCCATTGTAGGTAACCTTGCCTGAGACCTTGAGGTCCTTGTCGAGCTTCCCTGCCAATGCCAGAAGCAACGTGGTCTTGCCAGACCCAGGCGGTCCCAGTAGCAGAGTCATCCTAGAGAGGAATCAACATGGATGTTAAGCTCACGCGCCATGATGCACCGATCGATACACGCAGAAGACGATGGCAGATAGCTGTGTTACGGCTTTTACCTCCGGGGTTTGATGATCCCGCTGACGTCATGGAGCACGGTCATCGACTGCTTCCTGCTGGGGAAGATGTGGAGCGCGTTCCCGATGGCCTGGAGAGCACAGAACCAGCAACCATGTCAGGACACGGTGATACAGAAGCTACCTCTTTAGGCGAAGCAGCACGCGGTCGCGCCGGCGAAAGGGGATGGTCACAGGAACTGCTTCTCGGGCACGCACGCCATGTGCTCGACGGAATGCCGCAGAGCCCCGCCGCCTCTGCGCGACGACCGCGCGTCATGGTGTCCACGCGGTGGCGCCGGCGGAGACTCCGTGATGATTATTCCAGATAGGAAGCGGTCTCCGCCGGCACTGCCACCGCCGCCGGCCGTGGTGGGGGGCGGGGGCGGGGGTTGGTGGCAAGGGGCAGACATGGCGGTTGGCGGGAGAAGGTGGAGTCGTGGAGAGTGGACACGGTCCACTGGTTGGTAGGTAGAGAGTTGACAGGGTGACAGGCAAGCGTGAACAAAAGAGTTGCTTGCTAACTTGCACAACGTGCGTGTTCGGCGGTGCATGCGGTGTCACCACCACGCCGGAGACGCAACTTGCCCGGACGACGGGACGAGCCGCCGACCGTTTGACCGGAGCCCGCCCGCGCCGCCGCTTTTTCTCTCTCTCTCTCCAGTCAAGCACGAGCTTAGCTTAATTAAGCTCTGCTGGTAGCCATAGGAAATAAAACACGTACGGCTGCAGGCCGGCCAGCTAGGTGCGTACGTGCCGGGGGTTTAATTAGCTAGGAATGGTGGTGATTAGCTAGGGGAGCAGGTGATTGATTAGGTAGGGGTGGCTGGTGAATGTGATTAGCTAATTAATTACCTCGATGGTGTTGCTCACGGAGTTGACGAGTGTAGGGAGGCCGCGGTCGCCGACGTGCACCTCCGCCTCCACCTCCAGCTTCTCGAAGCGCACCTCGATCGTCGGGTAGTCGATGCCCACCCTGCAGGTTAGCCAGGCGATTAGCCGCTTGAGCTTGATTAGCATAAGCTTAATTAAACACTGTGTTGGTTACCGAAGTAGCCAGTGTCGGGTATACCTGTCCATGCGCTCCTTGAGCTTGAGGAGGAAGCGCTCGTGGTCGTCGTCGGCGGCGCGGACGAGGCGCTCGATGAGGGCGCGGCTCTCGCGGGCGCCGAGGCGGCCGACG